>CAWUFW010001625.1:600000-755000 GCA_963921515.1 Calotriton arnoldi | reverse complement strand
TTCTGACTGATTGAAACTTGGGAATTCCTAACAAGAGCCTAGCTGCAGCATTCTTAATCATTTTCAACTTACATAGCTGCTTCTCGGACATACCAAGATAGAGCCCGTTGCAGTAGTCTAGTTTGGCAAAGACCAGCGATGTAACTATCGTTTTCTTGCTGTCCATGGGGATGAAAGGTAAGATTTTCTTAATTACCTTAAGTAAGAAGAAGCTAGATGAAGAGACGGCGTTAACTTGTGCCTCAAAATATAGTTTTGCAGCGTGAATCCTTTTCTGGATTCACATGCTGTGCATTATTCCGCCATCTAGTGGTTGGGTCCGGAATTGTCGGTTTTTGTTTTTTTTGTGTGATTGTTTTGGTCGCGGTTGACCACCATTTGGTGCCAGGTACGTCCCTTGTGTGACGTCAGACGGTACCCTGGAGGTCGACGTGCGTGGTGGCCATCTTTTGATTCTTTTTTCCGCTGTTGAGTCTGGAAGCAAGACGGGAAGCTCCGAAGATTTTTCAGATTTTTCCCAAAAAACATCACGAAAACCGAAAAAAGGTTACAGCGAATCTCATTGTTCTTAGACGTCTTAATCGGAGACAGAATTAGAGCTCCGCCCGACGACACCACAGTGGACCTCGTCGTTCAATAAATGTCGAGGTAGGGGACATGGAAAATACCCCCTTCAAGTTTTGTCCCAAGTGCCACCACAAGTATGCTCAACGTGACCCACACGACGTCTGCAACCTCTGCCTGCCCAAGGACCATCAGGACAAGGACTGTGAGGTCCGCGCGGCATTCTTTTCGAAAACACTCAGAACCCGCTGAAAACAAATGGAGGCCCACTACGCCACGATGTCGCAGACCCTGAAGAAAACATCCCTCAGAGACCTGTGTTTCTCCAGCGACGAGGAAGAAAGTGGAGTACCAGCAGAATCGACGCACGAGGGATCAGACTTTGAAATTCTAGAAGGGAACTCCGAAAAAAATCTGAGACAGTGTGAGCTTATCCAGGAGCTGACTGCCATCGTACACTTCCTAAATCTTTGCATCAGTGGCAGATTGTTTTTAAAAACAGACAAGACGATTTGTGTGTCGTCTGCATAGGATGTTAATGCCAAACCGAAGGATCTGATAAGTACCGCTAATTCAGACACATAGATATTAAAAAGAGTAGGACTCAAAGAAGAGCCCTGTGGAACCCCACAGGGAAGAACAAAGGAAGGAGAATCATAGCTGCCTAAGGCAACCGATTGTGTTCTCCATGACAGAAAGGAAGAAACCAGTGTAAGAGCATTATCGGAAATGCCGATAGAATTCAGACGATTAAGTAGCAGATTGTGGTCGACTGTGTCGAATGCCGCCGACAGGTCGAGCAGAATCAGAGCAGCAGCGCCTCCTACATCCAGGACTGCTCTAATTTCGTCTGTGGCTTTAATCAGGGCAGATTCGGTGCTGTGTTCTGCCCTGAAACCAAACTGGGTCTCATCTAGGCAGTTGTTGTTGTGCAGATAGAGTTAACTGGTCATTCATAACTTTTTCCACCTGTTTAGCTGGGAGACGTGAGATGGGCCTGTCATTATTCGGTTCAGTGGGATCAAGGCTAGGTTTTTTCCGCAGGGGCAAAATTGATGCCCTTTTCCAAATAGAGGTAAACACGTCCTGTGTGAACATGGAGGTAAAAATGGCAGTGAGACTAGGACCCAGAATCTCGGGGGCTTGCCTAAACATACTGGAGGGAGCGGGTCGTGGGGAGAACCTGATTTGGCCTGCTGTATAAGAATTATAACCTTACCATTGGTGACTGGTTTAAATTCAGTGAAGGTCAGAACATTGGGGGAACCGACATTTGCTGAAGCACACACCTCTGAGCGTGTCTTGTCAAAAGTGACACATATTTGCTCTACTTTGTTTTAAATAATGCTGCGCTAAAGAGTTGCAAAAAGCTTGTGAATGCTCAGTTGCGTTTTTCTCTGGGGGTACGGACAGTTTGGTGACTACCTGAAAAAGTTCCCTGGTGGAGTTTTTTGCCTCCTCAATTTGCTTAGCATAGTAGAAGCGCTTCTCCGTAAATATCAAACTTTTGTATTCAGCCATTAGAGATTTGTAGTTGGAGAGTTTGCTTACATTATAGTTAGATCTCCAGCCTCTCTCCTGTCGCCTACACTCTTCTTTCTTAGCTCAGATGATTTCCAAAAACCATGGAGCAGTTGAGGATTTTCTCTTACTTGAGGTTTTTTTGTAAGGGGCTACCTTATTGGCAACCGATGTGAGCCAGTGATTGAATTGCGATGAGGCTAATTCCACATTTTCTGGTAGTTTATGTTGGGCACGAGAGAGTTGGAGGTTGAGCATATTGTTATCAACCTGCTTCCAGTTACGATAAGCCCTAATAGATTGCTTCAGATTATTGGCCTTATCAGTGGAAGGGTTGTTCAATTAAAAAATAATTGCCGAATGGTCCGTCCATGGTAATGGCAAGATCTCTTTAATCAAAGTAAGTTCGCTGTTAGTAAAGATTGCATCTAGTGTGTGGGCCACATACACCCACTCACAGACCCACACAGACACTCACAGACCCACTCGCACACCTACTCAGAGGCCCAAACAAACACTCTCACCCGATTACAGACACTCACACCCACTCACGGATGCACTCAGACACACACACACTGACTCATGGACCCACTCACATACCCACTAACAGACCCGCTCAGATACTCTTGCACACACATCTACTCACAGACCCACTCACACCCACTTACAGACCCATACCGACACTCCCACACCGACCCACTCAGACACTAATACACCCACTCAAATGCTCACACTCACTTACCCACACAGATATTTACACACCAACTCACAGATCCACACTGACACATCCACTGAGACAGTCACACACCTACTCAGACCCACTCAGATACTCTCAAACCCACTCAGACACTCCCACATCCACTCACAGACCCATTCAGGCACTCTCACACAGACTCGGACTCACTCAGTCTCGTGCACCCACCCACTCACAGACCCATGCAGACATTTACACACCGAGTCACAGAGCCACACAGACACACCCACTCACAGACCCCATCAGGCACTCTCGTGCCCTCTCATAGACCCACTCAGACACACTCAGACCCACTCACGGATGCACTCAGACACTCACACACTGACTCATTGACCCACTCACAGACCCACTCACAGACCCGCTCAGATACTCTTGCGCACACACCTACTCACAGACCTACGCAGACATTTACACACAGACTCGCATACCCACACACTCACACCCACTTACAGACCCATACCGACATACCCATACCGACACTCACACCCACTTATAGACCCCATCAGACACTCTCACACCCACTCAGAACCACTTGCACACTCACACCCAATCAGAGACCCACTCACTGACAGACCCACTCAGACACTAATACATACTCCCATACCCACTCAGACACTCATACAGCCACTCACAGACCCACTCAGACCCTCTCACACTCTCTCACACACACACACACACTTACTCACACACACACACACTTACAGACCCCCACAGACATTTACACACCAACTCACAGATCCACACTGACACCCACTCAGACACTCTCAAACCCACTCACAGATCCATACACTCACACACCCACACTGACAGACACACGCACACCGACTCACAGACCCACACAGACACTCGTAGACCGATACTGTCATTCACACACTGTTATATCCCTCTTAGATGCCCTAATGTAGATCCGTTCGTACATGCCCTAAAATGGACGTATTCATATTTACCTTAATATGGTCATATTCGTACTTGCCCAATTATGGTCATGGCCGCATATGCCCAATTATGGTCACAACTGTACATGTCCTATTATAGTATGATTCCTTATATAGGCATGATCTTTCGCCTACATTGGTCCCAGCTAGTAAGACAACGAGCTCTGAGGGCGGAACGTTATCTATCCTGTGGTTTTGAATGCAGCAGGGTTCTTCCAAACACAGCCCCACACTGTGCTCATTAATTATGCATGGCTTTCTAAGAATACACCACCAGCATAATGTATGTACAAAGTTCACCCCTGACGTCTTCCTCATGTCCAATACAAACCATACTGAGGACCGAGACTCTTTAGGGTATAAATACACCACATCTTGCCCCGGTAAACCAGAGGGAACCGAGACTTCCATGCTGACACACTGACCAGAGACGCTGAGGCTCCTGCATGCAGTCGCTCCAGCTGACAGTGGTCTGACACAGCCCTGACGGGGTGTCCAACTCGAGACCAGGACGGGGTCCCACACTCTCTCTATTCAGGTATGGGGGTTCGACTAAATCCTAGAAGGATTCTTGGCTCTTAGGCTTTAGACCTACACACATATGCTAGGTACATCTAGTTAGGCATCGTAGGAGTACACGCACTTGCATAATGCTTTTATATTCATGTATGTACTCATGATTATCGCAATATGGTAGAACTGTTCTATCCCTTTGCTTTTATCGTACTGCTGATCATATATCTCTGCTATTGTCTGCTTGTTACCGCAGCACATATATTTTACACTAGAATAACAACTGTTCAATAAATACTTATTGAAACGCCCGACTGTTTATTCTGTGCAACTCTCTGAGACAAACCGAACAAGTGAGCACGAGTGACTGAGCGAAAGGTAGTACATTGTTTCCACGATTCTGAGGGAATCAAGGTTGTCATGTTCTAAGGTTGCCAGAAACTAATCTCTCCCCGATAAGAGGAGACACTAGTGGCACTGCGAGCTAGCTAATGCAAACCAGGCTAACATATACGGTGGGGGTGCACGGAGTCGGTCTGCCACCAAGCCCGCAGTATATGTTATCCAAACGCGCAGGTCCTGCAGGGGTACTATAGGAGCTACATGTCGCCGCCAACGTTGGTTGGGTACTTATTTAACAGTAGAATCTGAGTAGTTCAGTCGTGCTATTCTCAGAGAACCTACTCCCAAAACCCCAGAGACGTCTGGAGTGGGTGGGCAGAAAATCCGCCGCAGCTGAGTAGTACGAGAATACTATTTATTGGCTGTTGGTTACTCAAGCTTGAAGGACATATAGTTCCTACAATTGTGCATTTACACCTTATCTTAAAAACTCTTTAATCTCCCTTCTTCCAATTAAAAATGGTGGAAGAAACAAGCGCAACAGGGAGAGTTACAACAAACCTCTTTGATTTAGAAGAAGACCCTGAAGAAGCAATACAAATTGCACCAAATTTCAGAATGGCAGTCACCATAAAACTTCTAGAACATGGCTTAAGAGCCAGGGGTGGTACAGTAATTTTCGTGATTGAGGCACACGAATCCAATAAAACGGAGGTGTTCTATTCTTGGGTTACACTCCCAGCAGTAAATGCAATTACAAATGTATTTCACTATTACCTAGAAGGTGAAACACCAGCAGATTATACTCCTTTTGAGGAAGTAGACGTCCCGCTCACTTACCAGGAGCATAATTACTGGTTTAAAGGCGCCCTACCCCACGTACATGGAAGAGCAAGATTAGGCCCGCTCGGAGGAGCAGGAGCCACATGGCCCATATTAGCGGCATACACACCGCATCCTGACATTAACACAATGACACAGCCGAACTTACTCGTACAACACAGAGATTTGATTAAAATCTACAGAAACCTCACACAATTTGTGATGAGGATCTTAACAGTTCAGCCTGCACCAGCTGCAGCACAAGACAATCCAGTCCAGAGTACAGTTAATAAAATTACTCCACAAACATTACACGCGGTAATGGGCAAAATGCCAGCAAAACGCGAACAAATCCCATTCTGGATAGCTCAGAAAATAACTCTGCTTGAAGCAGTATTCCCGACTACTACAACCAGTGATAAACACAGAATTCTAACAATCCGCTTGCCCATGGGTCTCACAACACAAGTAGAGGACTGCACCTCTTGGGGTTCAGTCTTTGCTGCCATATATACCAGAACACATGGTATCCCGTCCTTAGCAGTAGTACCAGACGTATTGAAACAGATACAAAATGAGTACGGAGCAGAGCCTGCCCTTAACTTAGGGATGAAGTTGCTAAACAA
Source organism: Calotriton arnoldi (assembly GCA_963921515.1). Classification (NCBI taxonomy): domain Eukaryota; kingdom Metazoa; phylum Chordata; class Amphibia; order Caudata; family Salamandridae; genus Calotriton; species Calotriton arnoldi. The sequence continues at coordinate 748,923 of CAWUFW010001625.1, read as the reverse complement.
CTTTGAACAGGTCTCAGCCATAATACTAGCTAACATTAAGGGGGAAGCAGCTTCAGTGGCGATCCGCCAACGCCTAAGGGAGTTCGGTCCAGACGACCAACAACACGAACTACCCAAGATAATTGAAACTGCATATGCAGAACTAGGCAGAGACAGTTTGGGTGGGAAAGCATTAAAACCACAACTGGGCAGTCCTGAAAAGGACACTACAAAGCAGACACCTACTTCTTCTAAAAAGAAGTGGGAAAATAAAAAACAACAAAAGTCTAAAGACACCAGATCTCAGTCCAGAGGTAGGTCTCCTCAACAGGAGCCCTCTGGAAAAAAAGTATAACCTCAGGAATAGGGATAACATTAAAAAAACCTGACAGGTATCAGGATACTGATACTCGTTCCTTTCAGGGTTCATCACGAAACTCAGAGAGGGAAGGACGATCAAAGGAGCGTACAAAGTCCAGAGACACGCAATACGCTGCGGACTACGCACCTAAAAAAGAGGATAAACAAAAATCAAAACCTCAGTTCAAAAAGAAGGTAGCAGGTCTCAAGATCAGACATGCCCAGAATTCTGAGGACACAGCTTCTGAACGGGGAATGGGCTCTGACGATGCTAGACAGCGCGGCAGAAGTAACGATAGCTCGCCAGAACCTGAAGGAATTTCTGGTGACAGCGGAGTAGAGTGAGTATATCACGGTGGAAACACCCGATACTCTGGTAAGTGTCCCACATAAGTTACATGAGATAACACTCCGGATGGAGGGGGACAAGCCCAGAAAAGTTAAGGGTCTCTTTTGGAAAAATGTGTTATCTGGTTATGACATTCTATTAGCAGAACAAGACTGGCCGCCAGCATTCGTCATGGAGTGCCCTAGGGGAGAAACGATAATTTTTCCAGCCTTTTCCGACCTCGTACCCATTCACCTAAAACATGCATTTGCGCAGGGGTGGGCGGTGGCCCTAGCTCCAGCATTGTATAAAAATCATGCTGGTTGGGATGAGGATTCAACCCACCACGTGATCCCGTTAAAAATGTCCCCAAATGCCCAAAGGCAATACCCAATAAAGCAGGAAGCTAAAAAACAAGTCAGGGAGATTCTAGATCAACTTGAATATCAGGGGGTGATAGAAAATTGTACTTCACCTATGAACAATCCTTTGTTCCCCGTAGCCAAACCTGACAACACATATCGTCTAGTTTTAGATTAGACATTTAAACACTTGCACAAAGACATTTGCAGTTCAAAATGCACACAGTGCCGCATTAATGAATAACATTGTGCGGAAAAAATACAAAACGACACATGATATCTCAAATGGATTTTTCTGCCAAAATATAGCGCCTGAAAGCATGTATCTGACCGCATTCAGTGCGTTAGGGTCTGAACGGCAATTTTGCAGACTCCCCCAAGGGTACAAGAATAGCCCAGGGTTGTTTTCAGCAAGGGTAACCGAGTTACTCCACAATTTGGATGAAGAAGCATTGTCCTATGTGGATGATATTTATCTGACGGACGATGACTTAAAGAGGCACTTGACCAGGGTGAGCACCATTATTATGGGATTCGCCTCTGAGGGCTATAAATTTAATTTTAAAAAATCAAAAATTGCCCACCTCAATGTCCTATTTTTAGGATACGAGCTGTCAAGTGAGGGAAAAAGCCTGGCAGCTAACTTTTTAGAAAGGTGTGTGCTGCTCCAACCTCCAAAATCATTAAAGAATTTACAATCAATTCTGGGATTCCTAAATTTTGGTCAAACATATATTTTGGATTACGCAGAAAGGGTAAAACCTTTCTACGACTTAATAAAACCTGACTTTTCAGTCAAACAATGGACACAGGAACACACAAATATCCTGCGTTCCCTACAGGAAGACATGATGGCTTCTAAATATTTACAGACACGCGTAAACGCACAGAACTTAGTGATCTGAGTCATAGCGGGTCAATGCGGGTACACATATTTAACTTTTAATGAAGGTGAAACAGTACCAATCGCATACAAATCACACCTGTATACAAACGCAGAAATGCGTTTCACTTCAACAGAAAAAATCCTGACAACAATGCAGACCGCTGTAGCAAGAGAGAGAGCTCTGGCTCAGGGAAAACGCATAATTGTCGTGACCCCAGTACCAGCTTTAGAAGCTGTTACAAAAGCTAGCATTCCAAATGCTAAAGCCTTACATCCAAGATGGATACAATGGGCTAATTCTCTTACTGCAACGGATGTTGAATACAGATTTGATCCTAGTTTAAAAACACAGGCATTCCTGCAATACGAACAAGAATACCCTCTACCAAATGAAATCTTGCCTCTAGATCAGTATGAATACATTATCTATACTGACGGTTCTGCTCAACCAGCCACTGAAAGTAAGCAAGCTTACAGCGCATCGTGTGCAATTGTTAAAGGTCGCATGCACGATGGCAAGTTCAATCCAAGTTGCACAAAAACTCAATCTCTAGGAGACTGCACGGCACAGTTGGCAGAACTCAAAGCACTTATACTGGCACTTATAAATACGGATCACGAATTCCCCACACTTATTGTGTGTGATTCCTTTTACTGTGTACAGTCGTACAATGAATATCTACATCATTGGGAACAAAACAGGTTCAAAGATGCAAAAGGTGGCACAATTAAGCATAAAATGCTATGGGAACAGGTAGTGGAGTTGAGAAACGAACTACCAAGGGCTCACGTGATACATACACCGAGTCATCAGCGTGATGGCGTTCACGTTGAAGGGAATTCATTGGCCGATGAAGCCGCAAAAGGGGCTGTTCGCACAGCCGCCGTAGCTGCAGTTACTCGTTCAAAGACGAGGGTAGACAGCGAGATTATGGTAGCTGTCAATGCTTCACGCAAAGGCAGCACAGCAGTACCTAAAAAATTTCCACTCAATTACTCTTACAAGTTAGATGCACAAAACATTCCATATGCTCAGATTCCTGGAGTGGGGGATAGAGTAATACCAAATATGGATTGTAGGCTAGGCTTAATTATGGTAGCACACGAAGGAACAGGTTCTGTACATAACGGACTTAAGGAGACTGATGATTTGTTAAAAGAACGCTACTGGTGGCCCGTGATGAGAAGGTTGATTAGAGACTACGTCTGGAACTGCGACATCTGCAAGCAGATGAATGGGTCCACCGCAACACGTCCAGTATAGATACCATTGTTAGACAGCATTAGGTTGTCCGTTCGTGCGCGTCCAGCTCAAGTTTCCTCAAGGTTTGGCCTCAGCGCTCGGCTGACATTCGAGCTGTTATAAAAGATTTGCAAGTCTTTATCGGCACATACGCAGTATGCATGTTACATTCTGACCGTGGTCCGGTGTTTAGCTCTCGGGCTTACAAAGAGGCCATGGAAGGAATGGGAGTAGCATTGCGGTACTCCTCTCCATACCATCCCGAGGGAAATTCTGTTGTGGAGAAGAAAAACCGAGACTTAAAGCAATCTTTAACAGCTAGGGTATTAGGCAAGGGCGGTAGATGGGTCGATCACCTTTATGGGGTACAGCGCACGCTCAATCAGCCAAGAAGCTCTCTAGGAGGTGTCACTCCTTACGAGGTCCTATTTGGGACAAGAATGTGGGTACCTGATCTTGATTGTGAAGGCACAGTGGCGGATGAAAAACCATTTGATATCCATGATCATCTGGCTGTTTTAGAGGATCTAAATGAATCCAGGACACAACAAAGTAACGTGCTCCAGAAACAGGCCGCCGCTGAGAAAGTCAAGGCAGTAACGGCAAGACCTATCTGGATCCCAAAACTCTGGGATCTAGTCAGCGAGAAGATTGCTGACAAGAAAGAATTTGGGCCATCCTACAGAAAGCCTGTACCGGTCCTTGCAATCCACGGCACAGGAACTGTACTTCTGCCGCCTCTTGCCGGAAAAAAGGAGAACAGATTTGTCTCAATTGACTTAATCAAACCACACTATGTGGCCGATACTAAACAGTAGGCCTCGTGGACTCCACAGTAGCAGACGTCCTCCTCTCGCTACAATCCAAGAAGTTCAAACAGAAAGACTCATCACGTTTGAAGAGCCACCTGTACTGAATGATGGACTAAGCAACAATGCTATGGAACTTGTTCCACTTCAACAAGAAATTCATCTTCATAATGAAAATCAACTTAACAACCAGGTTGCAATCAGACCTAATACAGACATCTACGTCAACATGCCTCGTCAAGAGCAAAATCCGATTTCAACAAATCCCGATGCAATTCCAACAATTGATCGAACTGCTTCTGGCTATTTCATGTACTTTGATACGTTTTCACTGGATCCAAGCGAGCCGGAAACGACGCCAGCCAAAAAATCACTCCAACTGAAACTCATTGACTTTTTGAACTTTTTTAGAAAGACTTACCTGGTGTCACCTTGGATAGAACTATGGTATATCACTGGGATTTTATTTTTCATTTTCTGGCTAGGTTTAATAATAACTTTTAGTATGCTTATTAATGGACGATACCTCCAGCGAAGCTCTACAGCCCAAAGAGTCAATTTGATTTTGAAACCACACCAGTCTTCACATCGTGAACCAAGAGACTTGTCTTCAGTGAACATTACAGCAGTTCCTATACTGGACGGTATAGTATGGGACAAGATTGATTACGATATATTAGGTCCGACTGAACTTTTAAAACTAAAACATGTATTTAAAATTTCTTTAAGTGATTTCATTACCTCCAGTACATTTTCTGATGATTGGGACACTGAAACTGTAAATGCTATGATGTCTGATTTGGAAAAAACTGCAGCATTTCCGAACAATGAAATGTTAGAAGGTACTTCAGACTATGATACATTGTACTGTTACCAACATTTTGGTGATCATTTCTTACACAAGTCTAGAACACCTAGAAATGTATTTGAATACCACCAGTGGGAACACTGCCCAACACCTCCAAAAGGTAGTTCACAAGCGTTTGCACAGAAATTCACATACTTCTCAGGGTTTAACACATCCGACCCGACGTCATTTTATTATAAAATGGAGAAAATTTCAGCTCAGAAAATTGTTAACAAACACCAAACATATTTACTCTGCATCCTTTCTGAACCAGTTGTCTAAACAGGGTTTCGATCTATGGAAAGACGCAATAGAATCCAAATCAATCTGGGGTTCTAGGGACTGGCAAGTCCAGGGAATAGAAGCACTTTTTAGAGCATGCATCGTTCCGCAGCAGATTTTATTTCTGAATGAAACTGTGCAACAGACATCCAGTCTTGGATTAGCCAAAGGCAAGGGGTTTCCAACACCATCACAGATGGGTTGGGGGGCAGAACTCAACTACACAAGGGGTAGGATTAGATGCCATTTTCCAGTACAACAGATCAGATCCTGATTGGACAGAATGGCTGGTTTGGCCCATTGACACAAACAAATGTCAACAGAGATTTATGAATACAACCAGAAAGTTTAGTATCCATAGGCCAGATCCACGCTATGTACAAAGACATCACCCAGGGGTAGTGACATCGTATAGTGTTGGGAAGTTGTGCCTTGATAGGCTAGAGACCTTGACACTGACAGAAGTAAAGCACCACTTGACCTTACTCACACCTGACATGGATCTTAGAGATTTTCTACTGGGACCCAAGAAACAGCGTCAGAAACGTTTCATATATGCAGGCCTTTATGCCTACTATAATGAAGACTGGAAAATATCCCAACAAGAGGCCGCAGAAAGAATACGAGAAATAGACCGTATTAACTTGGAAAAAGCATTAGCAGTGGTGGATAATGGGTTAACTACTTTGACCTCCAGGATTTACTCCTTAGGCAACATTGTGTCCTCGGCAATCGACATATTAGAACAAGATCTGGCCTTGTTACAACACGGGCAATCTGAGCTACGTTCTATTATAATGTTAAGCTGGACGCTGCAATCTTTGCGTGCAGGCTATGTGCCATGGCGTTTTATAAACACCACGTCTCTGTTCTCAGAATACAATCTAACTGATAAACAGACAGAAATGGCACAAAGGGGAGCCAAATATACAATGCTGTGTATTGAGAAACTGGTAAGGTTACCATTCACTGTAGCCGAATCACCATCAACAGAATGGCTCATTCATGGCCAAATAACTCTGCCGGTCACTACGTTTCAGTTTCAATATTGCCTTGAGCAAAGGCAGGCAGGCAAATATGTAAAAATGGGTAAGGGATACATCAAGGAAACTTGGGAGTTACCATATAGATACCGATGCCGGAATGGGGATCGAGAAGTGTATCTGAGTGGTACTAACTGCAAGAACGCTTTGAGCGGTTCTCTCATGTGTCAGGATATTTCTCTACACGGAGCCTGCAGTGGTTCAGTGGCGAACTTATATTGTCACATGTCAGGGACCCCAGCGGCCATGATCACGCCGGTTTTCCAGCTGCTCTTGAATGGGAGTTACTTAATGCTAAATTATCAAGGTTGTTGTGGGATGCTTCCGGGCGTCGCATATCTAGTAACTGTTAACTCCAGGGTTACTTGCTGTATGCAAGTATTGTTTCCGCCTCTGAACACAGTCGGGGAGGCGCCGTTATGGCCTTCGCTGAATGTTTCTTTTATACAGTTTGATACTTTGAGCAGATTGAAAGCCATGCTTTTACAGCAACCCGTGCCCTTAACCTCCGCTCGAGAAACCTATGAACTTCAAGTTGCAAGGACCTCGACCGAGATACAGGCACTCATACGTACAAACTGCACCATTCATTTCGCAGAAATGGTGGGACGTATCTTCAATATGTCTGATACGAGCGGAATTGTACACCTATTTAAGACCATAGGGTCTGGACTGTTAAGCACCTTTCAGACAGTCCTCGGAGTAATCCCAAATTTTATACACTCCGTATTGGGAAGCGTATTTGGAGGATTACCCTCTCATCCTGTTCCTAATCGCAGGAATCCTGATTGTAATATTGCTGCTACGCAATGGACGGCCCACTTCCCGAGGGAATGGTGAACACGCTCCTGGAGCGGAAATACCGTGAACGCATGGTACAACTTCTGGGCATTTCTTGCCTGCGAGAACTCAGTGCCTCCTGGTTTCTATCATTTAGACCAGTCTGGATAGACTGCATCTTCGCTGTGCTTCGATGCCTGTTCTGCGGAGAAGAATGAACGTTGGATCTTTGTCTAACATTTCCATCAGATGCGCCTCCGGACACGGATGCAATGCTTGACCCCATAAAGGCCCATGCGCTGCATTGTCCCCAGCGGCTTCCAATTCTGATGAATGCATTCCTGGAGAATCCAAAGGTGCCGTTCGCTCCTGCTGGGTTAGGTGACTCCTCCACAGGCACCCAGGTTACAACTGCCGCACAAGCTGCCGCAGCACCGACTGTTGGCAGTACTACATTCCATCTATGTGCGATTGACGTTCTCTGTGAGGCTTTGGATTTGTCATCTACAGCAGCTGACACCGATAATATTGAGCTTCCCAGCCAGGACGCGTAATCTTGAATGGGCTCATCGTGTCCTGGGAAAGAATTCGGCTTCTTCACTTGTTTCAAAATAAAACGATCTAAATTTGGAACATTTTCTTACATTGACATTTTCGCTTGAGAAAAATATGGCCTTCTCCTGCTTATGGTAATACAACTTCTATAGAGAGACGATATTGACTTTTAAGTGGCAACTAGAAAAAACTGAATTTAAACTTTTTTTTTTTTTAAGCACCAAAATCTTTTAACGATTTTTTAGAACCATGTTTTTACTTGCTTTTAAAATGTTTTTAAATTGTCCAGGTCTTAAGTATGGTCATTTATTATCCAGTTCGGAAGTGGAGTGGGTGTTCTATCCCGCTTAGATGCCCTAATGTAGATCCGTTCGTACATGCCCTAAAATGGACGTATTCATATTTACCCTAATATGGTCATATTCGTACTTGCTCAATTATGGTCATGGCCGCATGTGCCCAATTATGGTCATAACTGTACATGTCCTATTATAGTATGATTCCTTATATAGGCATGATCTTTCACCTACATTGGTCCCAGCTAGTACACAACGAGCTCTGAGGGCTGAACGTTATCTATCCTGTGGTTTTGAATGCAGCAGGGTTCTTCCAAACACAGGCCCACACTGTACTCATTAATTATGCATGGCTTTCTAAGAATACACCACCAGCATAATGTATGTACAAAGTTCACCCCTGACGTCTTCCTCATGTCCAATACAAACCATATTGAGGACCGAGACTCTTTAGGGTATAAATACACCACATCTTGCCCCGGTAAACCAGAGGGAACCGAGACTTCCATGCTGACACACGGACCAAAGACGCTGAGGCTCCTGCATGCAGTCGCTCCAGCTGACAGTGGTCTGACACAGCCCTGACGGGGTGTCCAACTCGAGACCAGGACGCGGTCCCACACTCTCTCTATTCAGGTATGGGGGTTCGACTAAATCCTAGAAGGATTCTTGGCTCTTAGGCTTTAGACCTACACACATATGCTAGGTACACTCTGGTACATCTAGTTAGGCATCGTAGGAGTACGCGCACTTGCATAATGCTTTTATATTCATGTATGTACTCCTGATTATCGCAATATGGTAAAACTGTTCTATCCCTTTGCTTTTATCGTACTGCTGATCATATATCACTGCTATTGTCTGCTTGTTACCGCAGCACATATATTTTACACTAGAATAACAACTGTTCAATAAATACTTATTGAAACGCCCGACTGTTTATTCTGTGTAACTCTCTGAGACAAACCGAACAAGTGAGCACGAGTGACTGAGCGAAAGGTAGTACATTGTTTACACGATTCTGAGGGAATCAGGGTTGTCATGTTCTAAGGTTGCCAGAAACTAATCTCTCCCCGATCAGAGGAGACACTAGTGGCACTGCGAGCTAGCTAATGCAAACCAGGCTAACATATACGGTTGGGGTGCACGGAGTCAGTCTGCCACCAAGCCCGCAGTATGTTATCCAAACGCGCAGGTCCTGCAGGGGTACTATAGGAGCTACACGACAACACCTAGTCACAGACCCATACAGCCATTCATATACCCATTTACAATCACCAATAGAGCTATCCACACACCCAGTCACACACCCACTGAACCACTCACACCCACTCTACCACTTGAGCCCACTCTACAATACATACAGCCACTCACGCAACCATCCTCTCAGGTTACAAAATTAAAATAAAAAACTTAGAAATTCACTATAAAAGCAAAGGTTACAGGGCCGTTATAGTTAGGAAATACCATTAAAAACGTCCCCGCAATGCACTGCTTATGACCTCACATATTACATCACTCATGAAATGGTCATTGACATCACTGATGACATCTCAGATGACATCACTCATGACATCATCCACAGAACCACTCACACCCCCAAACGTCTCATACACCCACTCACACACCCACACAATCACTCACATACCCATACAGGTACTCACATACCCACTCATACAGCTACTCACACAATCACTCACTCACCTATACAGCCTCTCAACAAACACTCACCCGCCCACCCATACAACCTCACACACCTACACAACCTCTCACACACCTACACAACCATTTACACACCCATACAACCACTTTCGTACCCATTCACAAAACCACTCTCTTCTGCTTACTCCCCCATACAGTCGCTCACACACACTCACTCTCCAACACAGCTACTCACATACCAACTCACTTAACCAAACTCGGCTGCATACACACCCAGTCACTCACTCATACAGCCACTCACATAGCCACTCAGTCACCCATACAGCTTCTCACGCACACACTTCTACACCCATTGCAGCCACTCAGACACCCAATCACACACAGATGCACACAGTCAGTCACTCACATAATATATGTTAGAAAAAGTAGCATTCATTAGTAGTAGGCAAAGTATACTAATTTAACTTCTGTAGTAGCTTAGTATATATGTTTAACACTCATAAACATTTAGAAAACAATCACTGCATGATGTCATTTGAGATGTCATCATTGATGTCATCATTGATGTCATCAGTGATCTCACGGACCATGTCATGAGTGATGTAATACGTGAGGTCAAAAGCAGTGCATTGCAGGGGGCGTAAGTTATAGTTAGCTCAGGTATCCATAACTGCTGAATTTCTATGGTTTTGTGCATGTACAATCTGAGCCTAACTATAACGTCCCTGTAACCTTGTTTTTTTCAGTGTGTATATGTGTATATATATATATATATATATATATATATATATATATATGAGAAAGCTTCTGAAACCAGCCCTGCTTTCATCACTCCATAACCAGGACAAACAGAAGGACGGCACACAGGAATCCTTACAGAAGCGATTTATTAGCTTCAACTGCTCCCATAAATTTTAAGCCAATAACCAGCAAGGTGCATTTTAACCCACAGATCAGACCTACGCGTTTCGGCCGTAGCCTTCTACTGGGTCAGAGTTCAGTGCACAGAGTGCCATTTTAAAGGGACAGCTGTACCCTTTCCCACCATCAATTAAGAAACTTCATGTGATAAAGGGGAAAAATCACATTTTACAATTCTTACAAAATAAAGTTTATCCATACTGCAGTTTGTTACAGAACAAATCATTGTGAAGTACACAATTAAAGAATGTAACTCACAAATTTTTAGCCCTAAAACAGACAAATTTTACACCATATGAAATAGGCAGACACGTTGGGCAGATATTTTAGAGTAGACATACCGTCTCTAATGATCAAATATCGTGTTCCAAGGGTAGAGGTTACTATAGCATGTCAGGGGAGAAATAGAAAAGTGCAAAACGCATCACTTTATTGCATCTGGATCAAATGGAAAATGCTGTGTATTCACTCTAGATTGCACATAAGAATATAATAATATAAATATATAAAATGCGAGGTGCTTTCTTCGTATAATATATTACAAAAATACTGAATCCATGCCCATCTACAAATAATAGAAAAAGGGGGCAAAGGCGTTCACGATTGGCATCTAAAAAATCTATGCAATGTTACTTCTAAAGATTCCATAGGAATAAGAGGCCCCATAAAGCAATAAAATATACAGATAGGTTAGTTATAAAGTGCGATGTGCTGCCCCTGTAAAGTACCAGGGGTAAGAGGTGCTACGTAGGATTCATGCAATCTAACGTTCAATTCAAAAGATTCCAATATTGCAATACCTGATATGAAGTGCAAAGTGCTTTTTTCTGTAAAGTGGAGGAATTAGAAAGTGCTATCTGCTGCTCCTATATCACCTCCTCTATTGCACTAATACTTGATTGCAAAAAGGTTCCACCAAATATAAAGTGCAGAAAACTTTTTTCTGCAAAGTCCCGGGAATAGAATGTGCTATGTGCTGCTCTTATATCACTTCCTCTATTGCACTAATAATAGATCGTAAAAGGTTCCAATATTGCATTACCGGATATAAAGTGCACAATGCTTTTTTTCTGTAAAGTGCAGGAATAAGAAAGTGCTATGTGCTGGTCCTATATCACCTCCTCTATTGCACTAATACTTGATTGCAAAAAGGTTCCAATATTGCACTAACGGACATAAAGTGCAAAGTGCTTTTTTCTGTAAAGTACAGGGACTATAAAGTGCTATGTGCTGCTCCTCTTATCACCTCCTCTATTGCACTAATACTTGATCGCAAAAGGGTTCCAGTACTGCACTCTCGGACATAAAGTGCAAAGTGGTTTTTCTTGTAAAGTACAAGGATTAAAAAGTGATGATGCTACTACTATATCCACTCTATTGCACTAATAGTGTTAAAGTGCTGTGTGGTATTGCTGTAAAGTAGAAGGGAAAGTGCCTCGTGCTTGTCATCTAAAAGGTGACAAAATGTTAAAATTAAATTTCATTTTCTTAGTAACACCAACCTCAAAATCATAAAATATCTAAAAAAAAGTTAAGATAACCTACTCCATAAACACCTGATGGCATGCCATTTTCTTGTTCAATATGAATTAGCACACCACAATATAGAGACTCAATCCTCTTCATCTACATTTCTAAAACAAGGAAAGGTGAAAAATGCCTGTTTGCACGTAGAGGGTAAAATAATGCAGTAATACAAAAAACCATGAGAAGATGGCAGCACAAATATTCAAAATATTAAAAAGCAATCATGGAAATATTACAAGAATGTGTACAGTTCAGCATCTGCATTCAAGCCCCATTGAATTTCCGTTCCCAGTGTAATTATCCACTTAGATTCCGCTCTCCTCAGGGCTACTTCTCTGTCTCCTCCGCTGATTTTGATCGGAACATGTTCGATACCAGAGAAGGATAAGTTATTTTCCAACTGGCCAGCATAGTCTTTCCAAATGTGTTTAGACATCACATATGTAAAGTCTTTGTTGACAGTTGCCCTTATATGTTGGAGAATGCGCAGCTTAAGTTTGTTTACAGTACTACCCAAATATTGTTTGCCGCATCCACATGCCAAAAGGTAGACTACGTGGGTGGTCTCACAAGTTATCCTTTCCTTAATAGGTTTTTTTTGTACCTTGTATAGTTGTTACGTCAACCCTGTTGCGGCCATAACGGCAAGCTTTGCACTTTGGGCATTTGAAGAAACCTTTACACGTCAGCCAATTGCTTTTTTGTGGGTCTTTGTTGGTAAAATAACTCTGGGTTAACAGATTTCCCAAGGAAGGTACCTTTCTATACAGGATGTTCACATGTTCCGATGTAAGATGTTTAAGTTCATGATCTTTCTTCAGAATGTTCCAATGATTGCTAATCGCTTGTTTGACAGCTTTTTTGATCTATTAAAATCCATGATGAATCTGGTAACTTCTTTATTCGGTTCAGTTGGTGTCAGCATTTTTTTGGGCAACAGATTTTCCCTCTTGTCTTTTGTGGCTCTTATACGTGCATCTTCCAGAACAGCTATTGGATATCCTCGTCTTATAACTCTGTCGTACATCCTGTCAATCTGTTTCTCATATTCATTCTCCTTGGAGCAATTTCTGCGGGCTCTTAGAAATTCTCCGTACGGGATGCTCTATTTAAGAGCTTTTGGGTGTGCACTGTTGGCTGACAAAATGCTGTTACATGACGTGGTCTTCCGGAATAAGGTGGTACATATTTTTTCATTTTCAATGTATATCCGTATATCTAAATAGTCAATGGAACTCTTGCTGTAGGTATGGGTGAATTATAGGTTCAGGGAGGTTTTGTTTAATGATGATAAGAAATCTTTCAAGTCGCTCTCCTCTCCTTCCCATATAAGGAAGAGGTCATCAATATAACGGACCCATAAGATCACCCTTTCCAAATTCATGCTATTGTTCTCTGACCACAAGCGTTCTGTCTCCCAGAAGCCCATTGTTAGATTTGCGTATGTTGGGGCGAATGAAGTACCCATAGCAGTTCCTTGCTTGTGCTTGTAAAATCTGCCATCAAAGATAAAAACATTGTTGGTCAGGCAAAAGGACATCATCTCCAGGAGCATTTTCCTGTGGCTGAATAAACTCAGTGACCGTGATCTCATAAAGTGCTCACATGCCATAAGTCCATCATCATGGACTATTGAGGTATAAAGGGAGACTATAACCAAGGAAAAAGGTGCCCCCTAATTAATTTTAGGTCCAAGAGGAGGGGAAATTACAGTAACCAAGGAACAAACCTCTTATCTGACCTATTTCATTTCAACAATGGTAATCACTCAAAGAACGACATTTCCCCATAAATAAAGTCTCATCACATATAATTTTTCTTTTAATTTATTTTATATCAAAACACTTTTGCTTATTCTTTTTTTTTTTTTATAATTCTTTTTAGTGCTCAATATTCATGAAAAACATATACAAATATTCACAAATTCACATAATTGTTTATATTACAAAATATTAAAAGAACAGATCTCTCAATTGTAATGACCCCCACAAAACCATCATACCTCCATTCTCACCTCTCATGCTCTACAATCATACTACCAAACATACCACATATAGAAAAAGTGTGACAATAAAATACACAACTATTAACGGGATCCTACTAATTATTACTTTCTGACATGATTTAAATTTTCGACTTTAACATTCAAAAGATTGACTCATTGCTTCTGATTAAATCTTGTTTCATCTGTATCTTAGGTAGGATTCCCAGATGTGTAAGAGATGGTCTACGCATGTTTCGGTGAAAAACAATTTATATCACCTTCTTCAGGACCAAATAAACATACATTTCTTTAAATCTGTATAGTGGCCTGGGGGTTCTGTAAATACAATAATAATTTGCATCAGACAAAGGGGAATGTCATATTCTGCTTTAATTTCAGAAATTATTTATTACTAACATAGTCATGCTCTTCTTGTGACCAGCCCTTAGAAAAAATGGTATAAATACGTCATCTACTTACTCCTGACAAACATCCTCCAGTGCTCAAAGAGAAGAAAATAATGTGAAATTTAATTTTAGATACTAAAATAGCCCAATATGGATTTCGTGTGCCTGGAAGACAGAAAAGTATTTAGGAAAAAGTTCTTGTGAATATGCATAAAAGTATAAGTGAATACCCGTTTCTGTTAAAAAGGGGAGAGGAAAGTTAATATTATATATTGAATATTCCTACATGAGTTGTTTGACATAAGATTTTCTCCGGTTCAGAAAGGTATCTTGTCCTCAGGTGGAAATCATTAATGGCGATTGCTCTCAGAAAATCATATTTGTAGTCTGAAACAAATTATGATTAGGTTTGTTCCGTTTCCAATTGGAGATTTTAACTATATCCAAAAGATATCGAATCTTACCCCTGATTATATGATCTTTTCCCGAGAAATTATTCTATCTCATACATGGATATAAGTAAATGATGTTATGGAAGCTGGTATAGTATCCCTCTTCTATATAGAATCCTTTAGTTCCATCTGTAACAATAAATCCCCAAACAAAATATTATAGGTCGTTACCTATTTACTTGATCTCCCTTAGCATTACGCTATAAGATTCCTTTTTCCGATATGTTTAAAAAAAAAAAATTTTTTTATCTTACCTATACATTGGCAAGGCAGTTGGTTACAAGGTCTTTCATAGTAGTTCCAATGCCTCAAATGTGGCAAGGATATCCTAATGTATTGAAGTGATTTAGTTCTAAAACACATGAAAACCCAATTTCAATTACAATCCAATCTAGTTGATACGACACAAGAGCATGTACTACAAAACATTATTATCTTATTAAAAGTAAGAAGCTCTCTCATGTTTAATATATCTCTGAGCTCTCAGTCTATGGTATATTGCTATATAGAATACTAACTGATATGTGCCACCACATATGTATTACTGATTTAACTTTCTTTTAGAGACACATAGAAATAAAAACTATTGATTCACAAATACATGTGTCTAAGATGGTTTTAATAGATTCTATGGGCACTGTCCCTACTCATCGTGGTACCGATGGACTGTTGCTTGTAAAAGAGTATTGGAATTATCATTGTTAACAACACCCCTATATACCTTGCGTACAATAAAAACGCAACCATAGACCGAGAGCTCAGAGATATATTAAACATGAGAGAGCTTCTTACTTTTAATAAGATAATAATGTTTTGTAGTACATGCTCTTGTGTCGTATCAACTAGATTGGATTGTAATTGAAATTGGGTTTTCATGTGTTTTAGAACTAAATCACTTCAATACATTAGGATATCCTTGCCACATTTGAGGCATTGGAACTACTATGAAAGACCTTGTAACCAACTGCCTTGCCAATGTATAGGTAAGATTAATTTTTTTTTTTTTTTTAACATATCGGAAAAAGGAATCTTATAGCGTAATGCTAAGGGAGATCAAGTAAATAGGTAACGACCTATAATATTTTGTTTGGGGATTTATTGTTACAGATGGAACTAAAGGATTCTATATAGAAGAGGGATACTATACCAGCTTCCATAACATCATTTACTTATATCCATGTATGAGATGGAGAATAATTTCTCGGGAAAAGATCATATAATCAGGGGTAAGATTCGATATCTTTTGGATATAGTTAAAATCTCCAATTGGAAACGGAACAAAGATGTTAGGCTAACCTAAATCATAATTTGTTTCAGACTACAAATATGATTTTCTGAGAGCAATCGCCATTAATGATTTCCACACGAGGACAAGATACCTTTCTGAACCGGAGAAAATCTTATGTCAAACAACTCATGTAGGAATATTCAATATATAATATTAACTTTCCTCTCCCCTTTTTTAACAGAAACGGGTATTCACTTATACTTTTTATGCATATTCACAAGAACTTTTTCCTAAATACTTTTCTGTCTTCCAGGCACACGAAATCCATATTGGGCTATTTTAGTATCTAAAATTAAATTTCACATTATTTTCTTCTCTTTGAGCACTGGAGGATGTTTGTCAGGAGTAAGTAGATGACGTATTTATACCATTTTTTCTAAGGGATGGTCACAAGAAGAGCATGACTATGTTAGTAATAAATAATTTCTGAAATTAAAGCAGAATATGACATTCCCCTTTTGTCTGATGCAAATTATTATTGTATTTACAGATAACCCCCAGGCCACTATACAGATTTAAAGAAATTTATGTTTATTTGGTCCTGAAGAAGGTGATATAAATTGTTTTTCACCGAAACGTGCGTAGACCATCTCTTACACATCTGGGAATCCTACCTAAGATACAGATGAAACAAGATTTAATCAGAAGCAATGAGTCAATCTTTTGAATGTTAAAGTCGAAAATTTAAATCATGTCAGAAAGTAATAATTAGTAGGATCCCGTTAATAGTTGTGTATTTTATTGTCACACTTTTTCTATATGTGGTATGTTTGGTAGTATGATTGTAGAGCATGAGAGGTGAGAATGGAGGTATGATGGTTTTGTGGGGGTCATTACAATTGAGAGATCTGTTCTTTTAATATTTTGTAATATAAACAATGTGAATTTGTGAATATTTGTATATGTTTTTCATGAATATTGAGCACTAAAAAAGATAATAATTATTCAAAAAAAAAAAAAAAAAAGAATAAGCAAAAGTGTTTTGATATAAAATAAATTAAAAGAAAAATTATATGTGATGAGACTTTATTTATGGGGAAATGTCGTTCTTTGAGTGATTACCATTGTTGAAATGAAATAGGTCAGATAAGAGGTTTGTTCCTTGGTATAAAGGGAGACCACATCAACTGTGGCCATAATGTACCCTGGTTTCCAAGGGGTGCCATTGATGCGGTTAAAGTCCATGGAATCATGTATATAGGAGGGCAGATCGGCTACATATGGGAACAGAAAGATATCCACAAATCTGGAAGTATTCTCTGAGAGAGCCACATGGGCTAACGATGGGACGGCCTGGAGGGTTTTCTAGGCTCTTGTGCACTTTGGGCAATACGTATAGGGTCGGGACAATTGGATGGGTGACCGTGAGATATTGCAGTACATCCTCATCTAGCAGGCCTTGATCATACCATTGTTGTAATCTGGTGTGGAAGGTAGACATAATTTGATTGGTGGGGTTATTTTTTAACCTTTCATAGTTGGTAGAATCCCCCAGTTGTCTCCTGATCTCTTGGTGATATTTGGTACGGTCCATCACAACAATGTTCCCACCCTTGTCTGATTGTTTGACTATAATGTTGGTGTCCCTTTGTAGATCTGTAAGTGCCCACCAGTCCTCAGTTTTCATATTGGAATGTCTGTGATTCCAATTTTTCTTTTCTCAAATGTAGATGTCCCTCAGGTCTTCTGCCACAAGTTCCTGGAAGACATCCACTCTGTTGCCTGGTGACAGTTGTGGGCAAAATTTCGATTTTCTTTTGCATTTGCTGCTTACAGATTTATCAGTTTCTATACCCATTGCCGCACAATAATCAAGATTTGATGCACCATCATACTCAGTGTCATGTTGGTCTCCTTCATTGGCGAGATTATGTAGGGCTCTCAAAGGTTCGATGTCTTCTCCGGTCAGGTTGGACAAGGGTTGTGGTCATATAGATCTCGGTTTGGAAGTTGGCCCTGTGGCAAAATTTATTTTTAATTTTAGTTTCCTGCAGAATATGTAGAGGTCAACTCTAGCAGAGGTTAGATCCATCCCTGCATCCCGGCAGAATGTCAATCCTTTATCTAGTAGGTTAATGTTTGTCATTCAAGATTTTGCTGGATAAATTGATCACCGAATTGTCTTACTTTGTGGTAACGGGGTTATTCTCATTTATCTTTTCCCCCACTTGCCTTTCCCTTTGCCTCTTCCTGCTGCGTCTGGTCCTTTTTGTTCTTCTGCCACAGGAGTGGGTATCACCCCTCTCCCTCTTCCCCGTGTCGTCATTCGCAGCAGTCGCATTTCCCCCGAAAAATCCATCCTGGGCCTGCCACCCTGGGCACCTTTGTCCCCCGAGCTGATCTCTGAACTCTCTGCACTTAAGAGTCTTATTTGTTCATGTTCTTGGATTTGCTCCATGGTTTGCTTTTTGAAGTTGGCATAACGGCGAGCGAAGGTGTATACTCTCCCAGTGGCATAATCAATTCTAACTCTGTTGAATTTTTTCATTTTCTTCATCTTTATCTCCTTCTCGTGTTTCTCTAACCTTTTCTCCAGCTCTTCCGCTAATTTCTTACCTTCCGGGGTTTCAAAGAATTTTTCCAGCGATTTTTCAATGGCAGCAATTTTCTCCATTACAGCTTTCAATCTTCTTTCTGCATGTGTTATGAGTGTATCTATGAGTTTCATGGAGCACTCAGTGGTATCATTTTGCCATTTAAGGAGTAGGTCAGAGTCCAAATCACTTAGGGTTGGTTGGACAAAAATTCTCAAGCCCCTCCCTGGGAATGCGCTTGCATTCAATGTATTTTTTTTAAAGTTACACTCTCCCACCACTTATTGATCTCCATTATCCTGGCCTGTTCCAATTCTTTCAGCTGCTGTCGTGGTGTATTATTCATATTGGGACTTTGGCTGTTACTAGGTCCTTCCTTAATGTCTCCACTTTCATTAAACATATCTTTTAGCATTAGCTCATGTTTGCTCCATCTGTCTGCCATACTGCTTGTATAAACAAAAGAGCGTCTGTTTAGGACCAAAGTGAGTGATTTCACTGCAATGTTTCCCCTTTAAAAGTTGTGGGTGTGCACGCACCTAAATATAACTCTCCTTTGAAGCTGTCACCTCGTTGGGATTCCCAACACACACGCAGTATATTTCACAATTAAATCCCAGCCTGCGGTGTAACCGGAAAACAACTTGCGCAAGCCTTTGATTCTTCGCACGGATACAATGTTGCAAGACGGGCTGTTGCCGGGATACGGTATGGCTGCCACGGCAGAAAGCGCGTAGAAGGGAGAGCTACGCGCGCGCCTTCGCCCAAGCGACCCACAAGCGTCGTCCCTCCTCCTGCTGCTGCCAAGACTCTTACCGTCCCGTAGTAAGTTTCAGTATGTTGCAGTAAGTTCCAAACACGTCTTCCTTCCTCCGTCGTGGCTTGTCAGTCGGAAGCAGCTCCTTCCTTCGCAAACGCTGCCAAAGACGCAGATAATCAGGAACTGCTTCACTTCCGGGTGCACATCTCGCGTAGATCGGCTCTACGTTGCAGATTGGAGAAAGCTTCTGAAACCAGCCCTGCTTTCATCACTCTGTAACCAGGACAAACAGAAGGACGGCACACAGGAATCCTTACAGAAGCGATTTATTAGGCTTCAACTACTTCCATAAATATTAAGCAAATAACCTGCAAGGTGCATGTTAACCCACAGATCAGACCTACGCGTTTCGGCCGTAGCCTTCTACTGGGTCATAGAGTTCAGTGCACAGAGTGCCATTTTAAAGGGACAGCTGTACCCTTTCCCACCACCAATTAAGAAACTTCATGTGATACTTAAAGGAGAAAAATCACATTTTACAATTCTTACAAAATAAAGTTTATCCATACTGCAGTTTTTGTTACTGAACAAAAATCATATATATATATCTATCAGGTAACTAAGGCTGTTGCACAGCGAAACGCGTCCTGACCAGAGTTGCAGACCTATTGCAACTGTTAGATTGGTGGAGGATTGAAAGGTTTGCAGCATCTGGTTAAGGGGATGGGGTCCCAAAACACACTTGAAATCCAATGCTTTTTACATACATCTTTGTGTTTCACGTAGCACGAAAATGGTTAGTCGGATTTGGATGAAATTCGGCAGGATTGAAGACTTGGTGTGCAGATGATTCCTTTTGTGGTTACATCTAAAAAGGGTAAGTATGTTTAGAGTTATTAGCATTTTAAACTTGGTGATATCTGTTAGCGCGGTAGTACCGGGGTACATAGCGATGACAAGTCATTATCTGATTGGCTAATGACTGTCTTTCCAACAATTGCAGGCAGCCATGTTGTTTTAAGGGCACTTTGCTGGTGTTCTACCATAGGGCCTTAAATTCAGGTAAGTATTAGGTAAGGAAAACATATGAAACCTATTACCACTTACCCTAAGTGGCAATAGGTAGGGAAAAATAATTAGAATTTTATATATAATTTTAAAGAAATATTACGGAGTACCAAGGTAGTACTGTGATACCTTAAAAAACAAACATGTAAACTAATTGAATAAGCACTGTAATGCTCAATATTTCACAAATATAGTGTACTACAGTATCTTTAGAATTATTTACATATTTTAGGTAAAAAAAAGTCTAAGCATTACAGAAGTAATTCCTCCAAATTACTGCGCTACTTAAAAAAAAAAAAAATTTCAAAAAACTTACATTTTTTTGGGGGAAAAACTTGGTACGTGCTAGGTACTTCTGTGGTACTGTCAACTGGTTAAATATATACAGCATTGTTTTAAAAAAATTCCCATACCTATGTCCACTTTAAAAAATGGTAATACATTGGGAACAACAATAAAACCTACTACTTATCTATGTTTAAGGCCCTAAGCCACAACAATCCAAAAGTGTACTAAAATGATTATGGCTGCCTCTTAAATTTGTAACGGCAGACATTAGCCAATTGTACACAGCCTTGTTACCACTATGTACCATGGAATACTGTTAACGTACCATGGTATACAGCTATAGGGCGAGATTCCATACAACCACTGGACCGACTGCGCCACAAATGGGGGGACGACATTGACAGGCCGCTAGATGACAAGGACTGGGACAATATTCTAGAACGGACCACCAAAGTATCCCGAAACGCCCGGTTTAGTCTGATAAGTTTCTATATACTTCACCAAGCATATCTAACCCCAGAGCGTATCAACCGCTATTTCGAGGGCGCTGACGCTAGATGCCCGAGATGTGACACGCAGGGGGCGACATTTACCCATATGATGTGGAGCTGCACCTCCTTAACGCAGTACTGGCAGGAAATCACACAGGAGACGGCTAGAATAACGGAGAGGGTGGTTCCCTGCACACCAGCCCATGTATTGCTCAACCAGTTCCCCCACACTGCCAAAACCGAGACCACAGCTAGATTTCAGGACCTTGCATTTATCCTCGCAAAACGGGAAATTACTAGCAGTTGGAAGAAACCGGAAGGCCCCAACTTACACCGATGGAAGCGAGAGCTCGTGAAATGGGCCGGGTGCGAGGGCAGGGTTCTGCTTAGAAATGCAAGACGGGGGTGGGCAAGCTGGAACGAGCTCAGGCATGGGAGGGGCTGCTGGCAGCCCTACAGAGAGATGGCAGAGCATCTGAAGCTTCCACACCAGAGAGACTCCCACAAATAGAGAACCCCCTGGGGCCAGGTTAGGACCGAATACCACTACGGATCCCGGGAGGGGGTAACACCCAATGGAACAACACAGGAAAGGACAGTAATACAACAGAGGGACCCCCGGCGAAGCACCATCACCCACACCTCAAGCGCAGGGGCGGCTCACGTCTGAGCTCAATAGAAGTAGTAGGGAGACAGCAGTGCGGGCGGGAGGGGGAGGAGGGTGGGGTTTAGTTTAGTTCTTTGTTGGGGAGGGGGTTGGGAGGAATCTGCCTGGTTACATGTGGAAGCATTCTCCGACTGAATAGTTGACTGATAAACTCAGAACTTGGTACTACCAGACCAGGTAAAGGCTGCAAGG
This sequence comes from Calotriton arnoldi, assembly GCA_963921515.1. NCBI lineage: Eukaryota > Metazoa > Chordata > Amphibia > Caudata > Salamandridae > Calotriton > Calotriton arnoldi. The sequence goes on along the minus strand of CAWUFW010001625.1, from coordinate 726,912 downwards.
TGATGCATTACACTGATACTGTTACTTATCTGTTGATGCCGCGGAGAGCGGCCCTGCTGTATACCATGTAAAATTTTGGGCAATAAAATTTGTTTAAAAAAATAAAAATTACCATGGTATACCGTGGCACAGTATATCACTAGGAGACAAATTTGGGATTCGGTTGTGTTACCCTTGTGTTACCCATAGTGTTGCAAGGGCAACGCAATACTTGGGTAACATTTACCAAACTACGCAAACCTACCATGTGTCAGCCTGCTTTGCTTGGTACATGTACAGAAACGGAATGCAGTGTAAGGCGATGATTTGTGTTACTCTGCACACCATAATCTACAGTCTTTCAAATTCTCTAGTACATACGTATCCCACTACACTGTATGGCACTACACGATACACCAGTCAACTCTACTCTGTTCCACTGTACGCCACTGCAGTGTATACCACTCCGCTATATGCGATTTCACTATATGCTATTCCACTATAGTGCCACTCCACTCTGCGATGCTCTACTCTATGCTATTTCACTGTATGGCATGCCAAAGCATGCTACTTTACCATACCCCACCCCACCGTATGCCACTCCTTCTACAGCACTCCATTCTACGCTGTTCCCTTGGACGACACGCAACTCTATGACATTCCACTATATATGGAATTCCTCTCTGGCCCACTCCACTGTAAGCCACTGCAGTATTCACGACTCCACCGCAACTCCAGTGGACGCACTACACTGGACTCCAATCCAGTCTACACCTTCTCACTCTACGCAACTGCACTGTACGCCAAGGCACTTTATGCTATTCCACTGTATGGCACTCCACTATATGCCACTCAAATATACACCAATCCATTTTACGTCACTCCATTCTACGCTATTCCATTGGACGCCACTCCTTTGTACGTGACTCCACTATATGGTATTCCAGTTTCACACTCCACTGTACGCCACTCCACTGTACACTATTCCAGTGTATTCCACTCCACTCTGTGACACTTCAGTCTACGCTATCCCACTTGATGGCAATCCATTCTTCTACACTCCACTGTACGGTATTCCACTGTACACTATTCCACTGTACACTACTCCACTGTACAGTACTCCGCTCACGTCACTACAGTGTATGCTACTTCACTCTACGTGGCTCCACTGTACGAAACTCTGCTCCACTCTCTAGCACTGCACTCTATAAAACTATACTGCACTTAATGGCACTATACAAGACTCTACTTCACTCTATCCACGTACACTCTGCTGTCTAACTCTACAGTCCAATCTATGGCTGCACACTGTATTCCACTAAACAACACTTTTCAATAGTCTACAATACAGCACTCCACTCTACGAGACGTCACTCCTATTTAAAGAGTTTACTCGACTATATGCTATGCAACTAGGCTATAATCAACTCCACACCACTCTACTGTACAACATACTAATACACTATATTATACTTTACACCTCACTATGTTACGCAACTCACTCAACTCTACTCCGCTCCACTGTGTGTGACTTTACCTTGCTCTACTCCACTGTCCAATCATCCACTCTACGCTGCTCCACTGTACAACACACTACTGTACTCTATGCAACTCCACTCTACAATACTGTACTACACTGTTTCCCATTGTGCCCGACTACATTCTACTACACTGCACACAATTCCACTATACAATACTCCCCTCTACAACACTCAACTGTACGACACTCTCATTCATTTTACTTTATGACACGATTTGAAACACATTTTTATTTAAAAGATAAAATCATTTAAATTACATGAAAAAACCAAAGGCTAGCAAGTTATGGTTAGGAAAACTTCATTAACTCTTTCCTTACAAACCATTCTTAAACTGCAGAAACATTGGAAATTCTAAAGGTATAGTTATAACTTAAATTTAAAATTTACACACCACCTTCTAACTACTATGTCACGCACCTACATACACAGCGTTACTTATAACTCATTTTAACCAATACCAATACAAAAAAGCTTTATTCGACGTTTTAGGTCATAAAAGCGCACAATTCTACATAAAACATTTAAAACAACACAGATAAAATGTCCACTAGGTGATACATAAAAATACCATAAAATGCTATTTACAGTTAAGATTCATAACATTTCTTCATTTTTAAAAGGGAAGCACCCAGGACTCATGCCGTGCATTTCGGGACACCAAGCTTTTTCTATTGTAAAGGCTACAGTTAATGAGTTGGTTACCTGCAATCTTAGCTTTGATGTTAACCGACTGTTAAATTCATAATACTATTTGGACAGCACGACTTAAAAAAGACTATACAATACACCCTATGTGTCTACCAGTTCAAGGTCTTTTACTAGATCTCCTGCTTACACTCATTAATTTATTTCTGTGAGCGTGCCCTAATTATCCATGCCCACCCCAGGAATTTAGCCATCGCTATGGGTAATACTTCCTTGGTATCACTTCTTAAAATTCTTAGAGCTTCGTTCGCACATCTTATTCCCAGAAGCTTACATATGGGGCTTAACCAGGCCCGACGTGGGGCATGGTAGCCTGTACATTCAAACAGTAAGTGACCCACTGATTCCTTTTTGATCAGACATACTGGACACAGCTCAATATGTGTATTAGACCATTTACTTGTAAAAACTCTTGTTGGCAATGTGCCTATCCTGAACTGAAAATACAATTTCCGCTCATAAGGTTTAGAAATGACATCCCAATAATGTTCCAGCTTGGGCGTGGGTTTATGCTCTAAAAAAAGCCCTGTTAGTGATGAGGGGTCATACCTAGTTTCCATACAGTTTAGGACCTTTTCCCAATATTTAACCTTCAAAATCTTTTTAGATGGGAAAACATTATTTTTCGGGTCCTCCCATAGTTGACTCATGCCAAGTTCTAATAATGTTGCCTTTAGCTCCCTCAACCATTTTATCTGATGCTGCGTGTCTACCCGGATTATATCTAGAAAGCCAGCTGCATAATCTGCTAGTTCTGGGGTTGTCCAGAGCCTACGCAAATACAGGAGAGGACGAATTTTGGCTGAAGCTGCTATTGGCTTCCTCCCCAGATCATACAACAGTGGATATATTGGTGTACTTTGTGGTAGGCGAATAATATGCCTAAAGAACTTATTTTCAGAGATTGAGAGTTTAGTTAAATCTTCATACCCCCAAAGCTCTGCACCTTCATGTTATATATCTCTAAAACTGGGCTTAATGTTTTCTGGAATGAAGAATTAAATTCTCTTTGGAGTGCGCCTGTTAATTGTCGATGTTTTAGGGTTGAAATGACAAGTTGGTGCACCCATTTTAGCCCTTCCTGTATATTCACCCCCACGTAAGTAAACTCCTTAACTTGTTCTATTAGGAGATTATTCATATGTATACCACCCTTGAAGACCCTATGCGGATTAAAGGCCATCAACTTTGTTTTTGACACATTGACCTCCAAGCCACGCCTTAGGCAGAACTCCTCGAAGATGGTTAATGCTCTTTGGAGTCCGCTTGGTGTCTTGGAAATGATCAATGTGTCATCCGCAAACATTAGTATCGGCACTTTTACTCCTGCTAAAGTAGGGGCATCAGTTGGGGTTCGACATCATAAAGTCCACTATACCATTAATATATAGGCTAAATAGTGTCGGGGCCATCACACATCCTTGCCGAACACCCTTCCCAACTGGGAAAGGTTCTGTAAGCTCTCCCTGTTTTCCCCATCGGATCTTGGCGGTATTATCCTCATGTAACCTGGCAACTAATGTCAATAGGTCTCAAGGTAGGCCCATCTCCTGCAGCACCTGCCAAAGTTTGCCACGCGGAACAAGATCAAATGCCGACCTAAGGTCGACAAAGACTGCATACAGACTTCCTTTGCCCAATGTAACCGTCTTCCAGAAAAGCAGGGTAAATCTGAATACTTGGTCTATTGTGCTGGTGAATGATCGAAACCCGGCTTGGAAGGGGGATAGAATACTGAATTCATCGATCCAACACTGTATCTTATTAAGGACCAACCTGCCCATTATTTTTTGAGAGGCGTCAATCAAGCTGATTGGCCTATAATTGCCTGGGCACGCTCTATCCCCCTTCTTAAAGACTGGTATAATTTCTGCTCCTGCCCAGGAATCTGGAACAGCAGCACCCCGGGCTATGGAATTTGACAGCAGATGAATGTACGTACCCCAACTCTCCTTATCATAAAGGAATACATCTCCTGGTATACAATCCGGGCCCGTTGCCTTTCCAGATTGAATAGATTTGAGCGCTTGCTCAACGTCTTGTATGGTAAAAACTGTCTCCTGAAAAAAATATTTAGTAAAACAGCACTCTAATTCACTCACTTCAGCAGCATACTGTGGCTTAAAATAGTTAACCCAGTCTTGCTGGGCAACATAGTTCAAGGGTTGGGTAGCCTGCCCCCCGCTGCCCCATTTATAGACATCCCAAAACTGTTTAGCATTTCTTCCTACGCAAGCAGCCCTTAGTTCCTCCCATCGTCTGTTATCCCATTCCTTTTTAGCCTTAGCTATTACTATTCGATAACTGGCCCTTGCCTCTCGAACTGTCGATAAAGCACCTACTTTTATAGCCCACCCTAGTGCTACACGTGCCTCTTTGCAGTCCTTGTTATACCATTTAAGGGATTTATGATTAGATGCCTTATTAACATTGCCTCCCTTAATAAAATATGTGCGTAACTGGTTAAAAAATTGGTGTGTATACGGGTGGGTTGATCAAGCTCCCCCGGGTTCTCAGCACTCGCCCTCAGCTTATTGAGGGCACTAGCTAAATCTTTACCAATGCTAGCTAATACTTCTGGTGACTTTGATATATTAGCCCACTTAAGGCGCCTCAAGTCATTCGACTGTATAACCTCGGTGGTAGCATAAATCAAATGTGGTTTGTGCCCGTCCTTGGACCCTATTAGGTCCCAATCCATACATAGCGGGTTATGGTCACTTTCAATTCTGGCCTGGACCCGCATATCCTTTATCTTGCACCATAGTGATTCGCTTACCAGCACATAATCTATCCTACTGCTACAATACCCATTGTCATAGGTACTAGTCCCCATTTTATCTGATAGCACACGGCCGTTTACAGCCCGTAGACCCTTCTCTATACAAATAGTGTTAATTTGAATCACTACTTCGGTCCATCTATTTATTGGTTCTAACTCTAACCTCGGTATACCCCACTTAATATCTTCCTCATCCACAAAATTGCCTTCCTCCCGTAAGAGGGGCTCAAACGTCACAATCAGGTCCCCCCCTATCACAGTGTTAGACGTCATCCTACTGTCCTCAAGGAGAGTATCCAGGGCGGCAAGAGCACCTGACCTTTTCCCCCTGGTACCACGTATATAGATATTAAATAAAGTCAGAATTACCTTTTTCCCTCTTGACAATTGCACCATCTGAATATCCTTGTTAAGTGTGGGTATGTCTTCGACGTCTAGCCCCAAGTTCTGCTTTACCCATATTGTCAAGCCCCCTGACGGTCTCCCCTTTGGCCCTTTAATTGCTGGAATGAAAAAGTTTAGGAAACCTGAACAAAAAAGTGGACCTTCTGCCCAAGTCTCCTGAAAGAGACAAATCTCGAAACCTTCGATAAAACTATGCCAGTCTGGGGAGCCCAATTTGGATCCTAGTTCTGCGATATTCCAAGACAATAATGATCCCTTCGAACCTACATACTGAAATTTGCCACACATTACTTGATCTTTACCTATCGTGTCCGTATTATGTGCTTTAAGTACCCCAGGCAAGACATATGAATCATCATTCGTTATGTATACTGGTAGTGATGAAAGCCCATTATTCTCCGCTGAATTTGGAGATACTACCTGTAATCTTCCTACCCTTGCGGGGTTTATTGAGAGGTGGACCTTATCGATATGATCCTGTTCGGCCTGTGGTAGTCAATCGCACGCTTCCATATCGGAAAGAGGGGCAAATCTATTAACACAGCTTAGATTATAGGCCATGGGTGTACATCTTGGGTCCCCCCATGGCTGTCTCCTTGGCCTCATACATAACTGTGTTGGCCCTAACATTTTGAGAAGTGGAGGCCTGTAAAAGAAGCCCAAGGGTAAAACTATGATCTTATTTATGTTAGTATTGGAAGTATTGCCCAAGGTCTCCAATAAATATTTTACAGTAGATTCGTTGTTAAAGTTTAGGACCACACAGTCACCGTCCAATTCTTTCTCTGTTGCCCCTAACCAGATAACTCTCCTCGCCATAATAAGTTGGTTTTTAGCTAACCTATCCCAAGCTCCCGCCTCCCTCAGATTCTGATCCAACCAGTACATAGCTTTATGCATCAGTTGGACAGTTGATTCCACCCGCCCCTCCCCTAGTAATGGCACATTTCCTAGCACCACCACCAGGGGAGCGGCTGCAGGAGGCAACTGCAGGGGCCTACTCAGTTTCCCTATACCATTTCCACCTCTATAAGACCTTTCCATCTTCCTGTTAGCACCTTTAATTCCTTGACTAGGTGATGATCTACCTAGCCCTTTTGAGTCACTACCAATATTGGCAATGGTTGGTGTTGGGTTATTTGCATCTACCCTGTTATTAATTTTAATAGGCCCAGTTGGGCTCATAAAGTCTTGGGCAAATTCTCCTGAGGTGTTAACCAGGGAGGTAATTTCCCTACTCTTGGCCGGGTTACTATTTTGCACTGATACCCCACTTATAGCGACAGGCCGAGTGCCCCGGAGACCATCACCCTGGGTCAACTTTTTAAGTGGTATTGGATTGGCAGCAGGTGCCCCTACATCACCATGGATCAACTTTTTAGGTAGTATAGAATTGGCAACAAATGCCCTTTCAGAACTCTCTGAATTGTCATTAGGGGGTAAAGGGGCTTGTTTTTAATTATTAGCGCTTCTAAAGTTCGAAAATTGGTTTTCGATTGTGACTCAAGGCCTTTAAGCTTATCCTCGATGTAAGCCAGTCTCGTGATAAGCGGATTTAGCATAGTTACCATCAGGGTTTCTAGCCTCTGCCAAGAGGCTTCATCGTAAAATAGGCTTACAGAATGGGGGATGTCAACATTTGGAGTTTTGACCTGGTCTACTACTCCTTTATTTATACCTTCCCTCCCCTTTTTAGACTGTTTCGCGATTTTGGCAGGGTTTGGTCTCTGTGGGCCCTCTTTCTCTTCACCACGGGGATAGGGATTAGGTCAGAGACTGGGGCTGAATCAGGGTTTGCGGTATAGGTTGGCTTTAATATCCTATTAAAGGATCTTTTAGTATTATGAGTCAGGTCTACCTCTGATACAGCACTGCAAGGGTCACATGGACTACTAGTTATCGGCCCAGTTATCAAAGCGGGACCACAATCAGAAGATGTTATAACGTCTATGTCCACGACCCCCATTGAGGGTCCTATATTACTTATAGGTTCCATGGATAAACGCCGCTCCGCCATCACAATTTCGTGTTCAAGAACAGAAGTGGCTCTTATTAGAAATTGATCCAGGGTTCCAGCAATGGTCCCAGTCCCTGTAACTCCGGCCAGCTGGGCACCTTTCCCCTTCCCATCGCGTGTACTCATCTTGATAACAGGCGCTTTGTCAATAGCTCCCAACGGAAAACCTGATCATGCAATACCTAATCTAAGGATGAACCACAGTACCTTTTCATCCGCTAGGCTTCAGGGGGGTGGCCCAGTCCAGTCTCCTCCGGTCTTTGACGGGCGCGGACGGGCCCGCGCTTGGCCCGGGCTTCGCCCGCGCGCGTCCCGCGCTGCGGAGATGCTGCAGCGCTTTTGTGCTGATGGGGGTGCTAGTTGATGACGTCGGTGCCCTGCGCCGGGCAGGGGCTGCTGGGGGTTGTATGCCGCTCCCCTCACGGCCAGGAGTAATAGGGTGAAGCCGTTCCCCTCACGGCTATGCACGATGTGCAATCTCTCGGGCCGTTCACCTCACGGCTGGAACAGGTAAAAGCAAGTGGAAGTGTCACTGGTAAGTGTTTCCCGCGCTGCGGAGATGCTGCAGCGCTTTTGTGCTGATGGGGGCGCTAGTTGATGACGTCGGTGCCCTGCGCCGGGCAGGGGCTGCTGGGGGTTGTATGCCGCTCCCCTCACGGCCAGGAGTAATAGGGTGAAGCCGTTCCCCTCACGGCTATACACGATGTGCAATCTCTCGGGCCGTTCACCTCACGGCTGGAACAGGTAAAAGCAAGTGGAAGTGTCACTGGTATTTTAACTTAACATACCACCTTCAATTTACTGTCCGTCGTGAACCTCCGTACATAGTGTTCTCACCTCACTCGCCACACCACATTAACTATAACTCACGCCTTCTCAATGCACTGGCCAAACCCTTACATCTGACATCACTTATACCATCTCTAATCATAGCTTTCATAACAACACTTATGACCTCTCAATTGAGATGATTTTTCAGAACACAGTGCATGGTAGAGTCGCGAGTTATAATTAACGTAGTATGGCGAATGAGGCGAGAACGGAGGTGCGCAACTTATAGTAAATTGTTCACTCCTCAAAATCGCTGGGCTTCTACTGAGATCAAAACTTCACTCTTCCAGCACACATCAATACCTTGGTGAAAGGGGTAACATTGCAACTGAGACTCCTCCATGGAATTCAACTTTTAATCCACAACACATATTTTAAACTTGCTTATGCTGTATGGACCGGACTATGGAAATGCCTCACAAGTAGGAGAATCAAATGTGCATCTACCTCCCCTCAAAGCTGCCCTCCATGCAGTTGCCAGACTGACCACGGATGCCAGAGAGTTAGCCACATCTTGCTGATTTGGATCTCTTTAAAATTGACTTCACAATGAAGTAAGAAGCAAATAGCATCTTTAAGCTTGCATGTTACATGCATCACACACAAATATCTCTTTCTGGGAACATCCAACTACTTTGCCCAAAAAGTGACTGTCTCATGTGGACAACTCTTCCTGAGACTTTAGTCACCGCTGCTGCCAGATGCTTCCATGGGTCAGCAGGAGGGCAGCCGCAGCGAGCGCCGGAAGGCAACACCCCACGCGACTGGCGAGGCTTATGGGGTTGTCAGTCTCCCCCTGCCGGTAGGTTGAATAGGACTGTGGGGAGGGGCGCAGCCTAGCGTTGCACTGCAGGAGCGGCCAGCTGGAGAAGCCGCAGTCTTTACTTACTGCCGCTGCCACTTCAACGGGCCCGCAGGATAACGGCAGCTAGATGCTCTGATAAGGCTTGCTGCCTGCCACAGGAGACTCCTCTTCCGCAGGAACAGGCACTGCCTCAGTAACATGCGCAGTACCGTCCTGCATGATGCATAGACCGCGTCTCGCGCTACACACGCACACACGGCAGCTGACACACTAACGTGTTGCGACACACAGTTTGGAAAGCTCTGCTCTAGAGAGTATGCCCATGTTTCTTTAGAAAGGGAGTAATTATTGCTTGTTGTAAAACAATGTATACTGCTACTGCTTGTTGGAGTAATGTATTTATAATGCTTGTTCTTTTATTGTGGTGGCCGACCAAGGCTAGACTGTAATATCTGATGTTTCCATCTTACCATTGACTTTGCAAGCTTGCTCAACACTCCCTGCTATGAAAGCTGAAAGGTAACTTGGGACGTTCGGTCGGGGCACAAGATGCTGTCCTTGGCTTTATTGTGTGCTCTCTTCTTTAGGATCTCATTCTCGGGTAGCTATCATATTTTCATACTGTCTGTCCGAGGTAATTGGGTGTTCTTTAACACCTCTAACTTCCAGGAACATTTTGAATAGTTCCTTGAAGTAGTTTGATTAAAGCTGCAACGTGGCCCTTCTTTGCCTTCTGTAGTGCACTGATGTTTCCATTTTTCAATGTCTGCTGCTGTTTGGCTTTTTAGTTTCCCAACCAGTCTCTTCACATTGCCCAGATCTTAGTTGATCCATAAACTAGCAACCATCGTGTCAGATTTAGGTTTTTGGGTGGCTTAAACATCCAGTCTTCTAGTCCATGTAGAGCGAAGGGAATAGAAGAGATCTCCTGAGTTCTCATCTGTGACGCGAGGGGTCATTTGTGAATACTTCGTGGAACCTGGTCTGAGATACCCCGATAAGTATCATAGCTGTAATATCTATCACAGGGAGCCTAAATCTTCCAAATCATTTCCTCCTCCTGCATACGATTGTATCACATGGGAACATGGAACCAGACGGGACCCAGAAGGGACCTAAAGGTGATATTTTGATTCTAAATAAAACACCCCAAAAAATAAACGTGCCTAACTGCTGCCTTCTCAAGTCTATTCAGTAATAGTTCCTGCTGCTCTGTAAATCAGATTATTCAAGTGCGACTGCGGTATTGTATTGACAAGTTGCAGAGTTTTGCCGGAATCTGACTTTGTTATCATTGTAGTTTCCAGGTCAAGTTTTTCTACCTTTGCCAGCTGGCTTACTGGCTCCATGCTCTACCTGAGCTGTACTTTCAGAAGGTGCGAAAGGTGAGTAACACGCATTGTTTTTCCTTGAATGGTTCATAATGTGTAATGGGCTCTGTGGAACTGTGTAGCATGAGCCACTAGAGAAAGTACCCTAGGTATTAACTGGGGGAAGAGTCCTAATGTCTTTTTTTTCTCTGTAACTGTAAAACAGTATTGTGCCTTCAGCTCATTAAAAGTCCAGTTTTCGAATAATAACGGTCAGGGCAAATGACTGGTCTGCATTGCTGCTGTGAAAATCTACATGTGCTTCTAAATTTGATGGCAAAGGGGCGCAGTGGGCATGTGTGCCTGCTTTCTGCGCCCCTGGGGCAGTTTTAGTATTACAGATAATATACGCTTGTGCAGCCTCCTCTGTATTACAGATAGTACAAAGATTTGGCACATAGTGCATGTGTCCCGGAGGGCAGCCTGCTGGAGGGGGGAATAGGGTGTCCCATAGACCTCCTAGAAACTCTCCTGAAAATGGGTGCAGCCGTTCTCTGTTCCCCTTTAAAGCGGAGGCGGATGTCTCCTTTATTGTGAAAGACTAATTGGCTGCTACAAACAGCCATTCTGCCTTTCACTAATGCACTGCCCTCTGGGCAGGCATGAGTCTGAACCTGCCCTCAGGGCAGCACACTATATGTAATAAGCTGCACTGTCCCTGTTTGTGCCCGACTTACCCTATTAAAGGTTCTCCATGGAGCACCTGGGACAGTGTGCCCTTGCCATCCTGTCTATAATATGATCCATGGTACTCTTTCCCCATCCTTCATTCCTTTTAAGATATGGCCCTTCCAGCTGTTCTTCTCTTCATTCTTCCTCTCCCTCCATCTCTGTACTCCATTAAGACATTATTGTACGTCAGTCATAACGGGAAGGCGACTGCATCACCACAGGCATATGCCAGGTTCAGTTTCAAACTGCTCAGGTCCTTCCTTTATTTCAGTTCCCTTGGAAATGCTTTTTTCAACTTGAATTATTGGGTGAACCCCATAGTGCTACCTCAAGTTATTTGCTTACCAGCCCATCTGTCCCCTTCCTTCCCTCTGCACCATGTCACTACTGCCTGTTTGCTTTTCTCACTCCCGATTAGAAGACTAATTTGAATATCTGCTTTAATGCTGCTTACTTTACTTGCTTAAATGTCTTTTTTTAAACTCTCTCTTTTTTGCACGTGTTTGTATGTAGTATTCTTTCCTAAATTCCTATAAACCTAGAGCCATATTGTTATGCATTATTTTTTTCAAGTTATTTTCTTGGCTTTCTTTCAGGAGGAAATTCCACGTCACTTACAATATATCACTTTGTACCTGGTCCACATAGCTGGTGCCTACCTTCTAAAGTAAGTGGACACATGGTTAAGTTTTAAGTTGTTTGCTTACATTCGATTGTCCTTTTCATGAATAATCGGATTGTCTTTTTGATGTCATCAGTAGGCTGCTACATCCACTCTCCTCTAGAAAAAAACATGTTGCTTTTTTCTTTTTCAGGAAGAGTTCTGCTTTGTTTATTCCCTCCACAGTCTCTCTGATGTCCTAGATGTCTGACTTCCAGAACTGCATGTCCTGTGGGTCACATGCTCTCTATGACTGGTCTTCAAGGCATAGTGTACGACACTTAAACATAAACATAAAAAGCATAAGTGTGGAGTGCACGTTCACCTCCAAAGGGGTCTCTTGGCATTATTGATAGCAGGTGTTTCCTACCCAACTCATCACTACTCATTTTATAGACCTCAGAAACATAAAATGCAGAGTGGAGCCACTGGAATTAGAGCATGTGATCATCTAGACCATCATTATTAGTATTAGACTACTGAGCAACCAGACCCAGCATTTGACTACTCTGTTCACTACTGGTTTTTAGAAACACAATGACGGTTTAGGGACGCATACTCGTAGGGAATTCCAGAGATTTTGCTTTGCGTTGGCCTCGACGAGCCATGGAAGAAGATGCTTACTGCTTCATTCTTAGGTTGTAACTCTCAGCTGTTTCTGGCTCAGTTCTGTGGTCCTGCTCTTCTGGTGACCCTGGATGGTGTGCAGAATAGGCCTGGGCAGTGATTTCAGCTCCGTTCGCAAAGATTTCTGCACTCCATGGAGCTCGCAGAGTGCAGAAAACTCTGCTCCGCTTAGCGAAAAGTTTTCCCTGCTTGCCAACGGTAAGTTGGCGAGCGCGAGCTGCTCTTTGCGGAACTCCGCTGAGTTTTTTTGTCACTACGCGGAACGCCGCGAACTCCGGACAACATTCTTCAGGGTGTAGAGTATTGTTAGATAATTTCCTAAAAGGAAATATATCATTTTGGTTGGGCGGGAAATGCCATCTCTTTTTATGAACTGCCCAGAGTGTGGCAAAAAAAATGGCAAACACAGACCCGCACAGGATCTGTATCTTATGTTTGGCAAACTCTGATGACCCCAAGATATGTCACCACAGCAAGACCCTCTCCAGGTGCCCTTTGATGGAGAGAGAGAGACAGGATTCACCTCCATGGCCAGGTGGAGCACCACAGAAGTCATGATCTCTTGGTTGGAGAGACTTCAGAAGGGCGAGGAGAGACTTTTTCCTCTACCAGTGCCCGTATGTCACTCTCCGAGGACTCCCGCAGAGGGAGATCCAAAAAGAGAAGATCTGCTGATAAACGACGTTCCCGCCCGATTTTGAGAGGTACATCGATGTCGAGAACTTCAACATTGAGACATGGCTCGATGTCAAGACTGTATTCAACCTAACTGACCAAGACAGCAGAGTGGCTTTCACAAATGAAAGGGCACAGACTTCCTTCAGAGTCTGATTCGGAGTTCTCCCAGGCCTATTCACCATCCATGCCGGCCTCTCCAGTGACCATTCCTGATTCGCTAACACGCCTCCAGTTCCAATAGAATACACTCCTCCTCAGCACTCTCCTCCTCAAACACCTCAACCAGCGATTCCAGCGGTACCTCCACTGCCAATACCGCCAGTCACCCCATCTCAGCCACCAAGTCAACCTAGATCTTGCTCTCGTCACTCCAGACCTCACACCCATAGGTCTAAGTCAAGGTCAAAATCTAGATCCCACTGTCATCATCGTTCAAGGTATCACAGATGCTCACATTCAAGACGGAGAAGATACGCTACATCTAGGTCAAGATCCTCAGAATCTCGTCGTGCAACATCTTCAGGATTGTATTTTCCTACCTTAACGGATTCACCTCCACCAAGAATATCGCCTATAAATGATATTAACACCTTCCAGGGGAGCTCATAAATTAAATATCGATTTACCGACTACTTCTACATCTAAGTCGGTAATTTTTGAGACACTTCACCAAAGGTCCACAGCTAGACCACTACTTCCTTTGGTTCCAGGCCTTTTAGTACCAGTGATCTGAACTTTTTATCACTCCAGCTGCTGCGAAGGCGACTCCATCACGCCTGCAAAAGAAATACAGACCACCTGATCAAAATCCATCTTTTCTTTGCACAGATCCAATATCAGGCTGTCATTGTTTCAGTAGCTCCGAAACCTCATGCCACTTCCCCATCTTCTACAGTACCTCCTGATGAGGCGAGCAAGAAATTGGATTCAGTTGGCAGAAAGGTCTGTGGAACTTCTAAAGTTTCAGTGAAAGCTGCTAGTGCAACTGCTCTCCTAGGACGCTATGATGGGTCCCTTTGAGACTCCATTCAACAGTAATAGAAAGTCTACCTAGAGATGGGCATTAGGATTTTGAGGAGATTGATAATGAAGGAATGATGGTGTCAACCCAAGTTATCAGTGCTGGAGCCGAGGTCTCCTCTCTAGCAGCTCATGGTTGTCATGGACTAGCACTTCGGTATTCATCTTGGCTGAGACCCACAAGTTTGAAACCAGGAGCCCAACACCGAATTCTTAACCTTCCTTTTTCAGGTAGCACTTAATTTGGCTCTCACGCTGACAATGAGATGTCTAGAATTAAATCCAAGCTTGATACTTTCAAACCTGTCGGAATAGAGAAAAGGAGAGAATGAAGGAGACATTTCTGTAGGCCCTATTACCATCGCTATTTCCAGTAGAGGGTTTAAATCTCTTATTGGACTACAGGACAGAAGCAACAATAATCATTTCAGCCACTTAGACATCAACAGCGGGCACTGTCAGCCAAGAGTCAGAGGAGGACATCAATCATCTGCCCAAACCACTAAAACAGGTGGCAAGCAATGAGTCATCTCTCCACCCTCTTCCGTTGCCTACTCCAGGAGTGTTGGGTGGGGGGGGGGGTGGAGTAGAACATATTTCCTGCAAGAGTGCAAAGAATAACCACCAACATATGGGTCCTGGATATTGTAGATCATGGATACTGTCTCAGATTCAAGTGTCCAACACCATCTATTCCAGCAAAGAAACCTTCCCTTTACCACCGTGAAAAACTGTAAGAAGAAGTATCCATCCTCTTGCCGAAACACGCAGTGGAGAAGGTCTGCTCTCCCCTGTGAGGAATGGGAAATTATTCCTGTTATTTTCTGGTGAAGGAGAAAGGACCCAAAAACTAATACAGACCTATTTTAGACTTCAGGAAAGCAAACAAATGGGTTCGCAAAGAAAAATTAAGGATGTTGGCTCTTCATACACTCAACTCCCATCATGGGGACTGGCTTTGCTTGATAGACGTGCAAGATGCCTATTTTCACATTCCAGTAGCCAAAAAACATTAAAAATTCCTGAGGTTTACTGTGGGAAAAGACCACTAGCAATACAAGGTCCTTCCCTTCGGCCTCCGTAAACTTTCTCCAAATGTATGGCGGTTTTAGCAGCCCACCCCAAAAAAATTATAATCTTTGTCTCTCCATATCTGTACGATTGGCTCATCAAGGCATCTTTCTATCGGCAAGCAAGCCAACATTATCATCTAACAGTCATGACTCTCAATCGACTAGGTCTACAAGTGAATCACAACAAATCTATCTCAACACCTGTTCAATCTCTGCATTACTTGAGTGTAGTTTTAGACACAGTACATGCAAGTGTTTCCTTCGGAGGAGAGCCAATTATCTGTTTTTCAGAAATGTTGTAATCTGAAGAAAACATCCCACCCACCAATGAGAAAAGTCTCTTCCCTCCTGGGTTCAATGGCGTCCTACATCTTGCTGCTTCCGCATGCACATCTTTTCATGAGGCCTCTCCAACAATGTCTGGAAGATCAATGAGATCAGCTCTCTAGAAGATGGGAAGACCAGGTGATACTGACCACTGAAGCAAAACAATCACTCAAATGGTAATGCAGCTCAGAAAATGTCCTCAAAGGGGTGACTTTCCACCAAGACATCCCGGCCCAAACCATAGTGATGGATGCCTCTGTAACAGGTTAGGGGTGCTCATATGGTCAGTCTACAGATTCAAGGCTTGTAAACTCAGTAGGAACAGTCTTACCACATCAACCTTCTGGAACTGAGGGCAGTACATCTTGCCCAAAAGGCTTTCCTCCCGTCGTTCAGAACAGACTCTCTCCATGTTCAGACGGACAATACAGCAACCATTCATTATCTGAACAAGCAAAGAGGGACCAGATCCAGAACTCTGTCCCTGGAAACACAAACTATCGAAGTGGCTCATCTCCAGGGATATCAAGATCACAGTGGTCTATTTTCCAGGAAACCAGAATGCTCAGGCAGACACTCTCAGCAGAGTCATTCAAGAAAGTCATGGATGTGTTCTAAATGATTCTGTACTTCACAACATCTTTTCCAATTGGAGTTTTCCCCAAATAGATCTTTGCGCAGATGGTAAAAACAAGAAATGCCCAAGCTTCGCCTCGAGGTTCTACCTACCATGCTCACAGGGTAAGTCCCTATGGATCGACTGCTCAGGCAAATTTCTTGACCCCTTTCCTCCAATTCTCCTGCTGCAATAAGTGATCATCAAGTTCTCACACTTGAAAGCCAGAAGGATTCCGATTGCTCCGGTGTGACCCCGATAGTGGTGTTACATGGATCTCCTTCACCTCTGAGTGTCCACACAGGAGGCTGCTGTGCCTACCAGATCTTCATAAATATGGAGGCCAAATTCAACATCCCAACCGTCACTCTTTAAACTTTGCTGCATGGCTCCTGTACTCATACAGTATGGTCACCTGAATCTCCCTCAGGAATGCATGGATGTTCTGAGAGAAGCCAAAAGACAATTCACTTGGACTTCCTAGTCCTTGAAATGGAAGAGAGTCTGTATCTGGTGTTCTCAGAACAATTTCAATACTCTTACCTGTCAGGAAGAGGCTGTTCTTCCACACCTCCATCTTTCTAAAGTGAAATTACAATTCTCCTCAATTAGAGTGCATTCGCAGCAGTCACAGCTTATCGAAAATTTCCTTTACAAATATCCTTTTTCAGAATGCCTGTCAACAAAGATTTTCTGGAAGGTATTTAGAAGATATATACTCCCCTCTGGAGACCTTCTCCTCCATGGGAGTTAAACATTGTCCTCTCTCGCCTTATTGCTCTCCCGTTGAACCCATTCATAACACTATTCTCCAACACCTATCTTGGAAGGCTTCCTTGTTGGTGGCCATTACTTCAGCCGGCATAGTTAGCAAGATAAGGCTTTCTGTTCACATGAACCTTGAACAGCATTCCATAGCAACAGGGTAGTGATGAGGACCCATCCTAAATTCTTCCCTAAAGTAGTCTCAGATTTCCATTTCAATCAGACTAATACTTTACCTACATTCTTTCAGAATCCTCCACCTGCAGAGAGGTCTCTCCATGCTCTCAATGTTAAAAGGGTTTTGAAGTTTTATCTAGATAGGGCAAAATCTTTAAGAAAATCAAAGCAACTCTGTCAACTATATACAGGATATGCCACTTCTAAACAATCCTTTTGTCTCCTGCATAATCCTTTGTTCTCAAAAAGCAAACAAAACCCTATATGGTAGACCTAGAGCCATATGCACCAGAGATAAATCAGCTACTGCTGCTTTACTTATGAACATCCCAATTGCTGAGATTTGCAAAGCTGCAACTTGGATGTCGGTTCACATCTATACGAGACACCATTGTCTTGATTCAGACGCTAAGGCTGATGCCCAAGTGGGGCAAGCATCTCTAAAGAATTTGATTTCCTAATTAATCTATTTTTCTTTTTTTATCTCTTTCTTCACTGGATTTTTGAGAGATAAGCTGGCTAATCTTTTTAGTGGTTATGATTATCAATGGAGATCACCTGAGAGAAAGAATGGTCTCTTACCTGTAATCCTATTTCTCTCTCGGAGGAATCTCCATTGAAATAAAGAGCAAACTTACCTCCTCCCCGACGGAAGTTATAATGAATACCTAGAGGTCCTTTAAGGCGGTGTGTCCTATTTGCATTGTTTCGATGCTGCAGTTTATGCAGGCTACATTGCTGTGTATTACTCATTAATCTTACTTTAAAAGGAGGTTAAAATCTTTTGTGAAGGACGTTTTTAAAAGTTTTTTTCCATTTCACCTAAGTAACTTTTAAAGGTATGACCCTTTTTTTCCTTCTAAATTTTAAAGTAGTTCAATAAGATTGGCAATAGAGCCTGTTTTTTAAAGCTGCAAAATATAAGATGTCTGTCACATATGTTTACTGGCCTTTCTGAAATAAAGTGAAGTAGATGTGACTTTGAAAGAACTGCTCCGGGGTCCCCGCGTGTGGGTGGAACTATTCAGTGCTTGTGATTTCAATGGAGATTCCCCTGAGAGAGAACTAGGATTACAGGTAGGAAACCACTCCTTCTCCTTTCAACCTTGCACAGTGTGCATCATCTCTCTCTCTGTCTCTCTCGCTCGCTGTCTCTCGCTCGCTCTCCCCCCCCCCCTCCTCCTCCCTCCTACCCCCCTTTATTGGTCTTTAACTGTTAAAAGTCAGATTCAGAGCTCATGATCTTTTTAATTTGCCTCTTCTGGTGGTGGTTCAGTTTATTTTCATGTATGTTTTGGATAATTAAAATATTAATAAATATTTGTATGCTGCATATCAGCTGGGGCTCTCATTTCTTTTAAAGAGATGTTCTCTGCCATAGGTTAGTAATTCTAGTCACAGCGAAGTAGCAGTAGCACATCTGCACATTGAGAAGCTCGCTTTTTAACCTTTTGCATTTTTCATGTTTGTTGTGCCTATTTTCTGTTATCTCTTAGTTTAACCCGTCTGGGGCTAATTTTGCTGCTGCTGCAGAATGTGGCTGAATTCCTTTTCCACGTGGCACGTCTCTTCTACTTCACAGATGAAAACAACCAAAAATTGTAAGTGCTGGTGTGAATGTGTTTCTTTGGTTTTGACAGCATAGTTCATGAAACCCGCTCGCTATGCCTGTGAGTAAGAGTCTGGGTTCATACCCTACACCTTTTCAATGAGCGGAGACTGGTTGCAGTCCTTGGGTTGGCCGAAAGGACTCCTATCCATTTCTTGGCAATAGAACAGAATCTGCAGATGTCTTGGCTGGCTGTGATATTGTGGTTCATTTGTTAGTGAGGTCGGAACTTGAACTCACACCTCACTTGATAAAATTTGGGTGATCCTGAGCTAAATATTTATGTCCCTATGCCAACATTGAGCGCACTCCGAAAGAGAGGAAATGTTAGCATGGCATGCTATAGTCACACCAGTAGACACTCAGTTTGAGCAGTTGGGAATACCCACTTCACCCAAGAAACAATGAATGTGTTAGTTGTAGGTGGTGCTCACTACACGGTGTACAGATGGAAATACTCATGCACATCATCCATTGCTACTGAGACACAGTAAAAACTTTTGTTTGAACCGTGAAGATCCCTTTAGCTGAGAGTAAAGAGATCCGCTTGTATAATGTGAACTATGGGGTTCAAGGCATGTGAGCTGTAGATCACATGCTTTGCATACTCCTGCCATCTAGTGTTGGGTCCGGATGTTGGCAAGTTGTTTTTCTTCGAAGAAGTCTTTCCAGTCACGAGGTAGGTGACTCCTCCTTTCAGCGATAGTGTGCATGGGCATCGACTCCATTGTTAGATTGTTTTTTTCCGCCATCCGGTTCGGACGTGTATTGCTGCTCTCCGCTTCGAAACCGTTTCTTCGGGTTCCCCTCAGTGCTCAATCCACTCTTCCCGCGATGGTATTGTTTCGAACGCGTATCCCACTTCTCCGTGTATCGTATCTGTCAAGGAAAACCTATATTTCGATCGAAGATCTTCGGGAAGGCCGCTGGCCTAACCGCGTCGGTCCACTTCGCAGTCGAAGGAACGGACTGAATTCAAATTCTGCCCTCGGTGCCACGCCAAGTATCCGCGCACCGACTCGCACGAAGTGTGCAACTTGTGCTTGTCTCCGGAGCACAATGAACAGGACTGCGACGCGTGCAGATTGTTACGATCGTAGAAAACGCTCCGTGATCATCAGACTCGATGTCACGAAATGCAGAGTCAAAGCGTCAAATACATGCCGGTCATCTTCGGCGAAAGATCCGAGCACGAATTCGACGCACAAGAACAACAAGAACTTTCCTTCATTCCAGAATCGGACTCCGAGATGGTAGAAGACTTGCCACATGGTCAACGTCCTGTGAGTATTCAACGCCCCTTGACCCAAACTCCAACTCAGCCGAAACAAAATGCTTCGGTCCCACCCCCGCCTTCGGGCCACGGTCGGCACCGACAAGATGTTTCTGACGCCCCGCCCTCCGGCTCGGCACCGAAACACGCCACTCAGCCTTCCAGCACGGGATCGAGTTGGCCAAAGTCTGGCACCGAGCCGAAACCTTCAGGTTCGAAGCTGAAAACTGCTTCGGACCCAAAATCATTGTCACCAAAACCGAAGCCTCCTTCGGCACCGAAACCTTCCGCGCCGAAAAGTCATATTACCCAGTCACCGAAATCCTCTGTGCCGAAACCTAAAACTGTTCCTCCAAAGCTTCAGGATCCGATTTTCGATGACCCAACACCCAGATCGGACCCAAAACAAAAGGAACTTTATATAAATCCAGATACAGGACGTGTTCTTACTAAACGCCTCAAACGCAAACCTGAGTCGGAGGACACCCTTTACCATATTCCTTTGAAGAGGAAGAATGTAGGTACTAGCCCCTCCCCTCCTCCACCACGTTCCCCTACACCAACTTCTCCACCTTTGCAGCATTTACTGATTACACCAACTAACTCTCCACCACCACCACCACCTGATGATGGAGTTGGGGCAATATTTTACCAATAGACCCCTGGAAGGATTATAACACGGATTCACCTACAGATAACGACCCAGATCTTTACCCTGCAAAGCCTTCCCCTCCTGACGACAATGTAGGATGTTTAGAATTACTCGCTAGAGCTGCAGAATATCATGGGGTACAGTTACACAAGGAATCTCTAGAGGAAGATTTCCTATTTGAAACGCTTAGTAGCACACAAAGGGCTAGCCACACTCTACCTATGCTTAAAGGTATGAAGAGACATGCTGATGATATCTTTAAAGATCCAGTACGTGCTCGCATTCTCACCCCCAGAATTGATAAAAAAAATATAAGCCTGCTCCCTCAGATCCAGTCTTTATTAAAGGACAGTTACCACTAGACTCCTTGGTGGTCTCAATGCCCGTAAACTGGTCAATTCAGACTACAGGGGATGCTCCCCATCCAGACAAAGAGTCAAAACTATTAGACGCCTCTGGTAAACGAGTAGCCGCCCAAGCAGCAAATCATTGGCCCATTGCCAACACCCAGGCCCTGCTAGCCAGATCTGATAGGCACACTGGGACGAACTGGAGCAGTTGCTACAACACCTCCCAGATGAGCACAAAGCAAAAGCCCAGGATTTAGTCCAGGAAGGGAAGCTCTTATCCAATTCCTCAATTAGATGCGCTTTAGATGCTGCAGACTCCGCAGCTAGAGAGATCAACACTAGTGTGTTATTAAGGAGACCTGCATGGTTGAGGATTTCTGGTTTCAAACCCGAAGTACAACAGTCTATTTTAAATACTCCTTTTGACAAGAAACATCTCTTCGGGCCCGAAGTAGATAAGTCATTAGAAAAAATGAAAAAAGACACAGAAGTAGCCAAGTCTATGGGAGCTCTGCAGCCTCCCTCTAATAGGGGCTCCTTTCGTCGCTCCTTCTATCGTGGAGGGTCGAAAACCATGTCCTCAGACAATACTGCCGCCTCCTACAAAGGCAACAGTCAATCTTCCTCTACAAGGGGCTTCTGTAGAGGAGGATACAGAGGCAACAACAAAGGTCGAGGCAGGGGTTCCACACCATCTAATCCCCCCCCCTCCCCCAACAAGCAGTGACTTGCCTACACTCCTCCCCCCGATCAATTAACACTTGTCGGGGGACGTCTTCTACAATTCCTCCCCATTTGGCAATCTATCACCACAGACAAATGGGTGTTAGGAATTATCCAACATGGTTATTGCCCGGAGCTTACCAAACATTCCGCCACGTTCTCACAAAATGTCACCAGAACATTTACATCTACTTCAGCAAGAGGTCCAGTCTCTCCTGTCCAAAGGAGCCATAGAACCTGTGCTGTTACAACATCAAGGGACAGGCGTGTACTCCCTGTACTTTCTCATCCCCAAAAAGGACGGCTCCTTGAGACCTATTCTAGACATCAGATAACTAAACCTCTACATACTTTCCGAGCATTTCCACATGGTGACACTTCAACAAGTGCTCCCACTTCTACAGCAGGGCGATTTTATGTCAACTCTAGACTTAAAGGACGCCTATTTCCACATTCCAATTCATCCCGCTCATCGCAAATATCTCCGATTTATGATAGCGGGTCATCATTACCAATTCAAAGTACTAACGTTTGGAGTCACCACTGCTACCAGGGTATTTACCAAATGTCTGGCAATAGTTGCAGCACATCTGAGAAGACAACATATCCATGTCTTCCCATACCTGGAAGACTGGCTCATCAAAGCCAGCACTTACCAAATGTGTCTCCAACACACTCAAACCACTATTCACTTACTTCACCAACTAGGGTTTACAGTAAATGCGTTTCTCAGTCCCATCTACAGCCTTCCAACACACAAACTTATCTGGGAGCAACGATAGATGCTCAGAAAGCTTTAGCCTCTCCCAATACAGCCAGGATTCACAGTATTCAGTCCCTTCTCACTCAATTTCAGCCCAACCAATCATTACCGGCAAAAGTATTCATGCAACTGCTAGGGATGATGGCGTCTTGCATTATAATTGTTCCCCACGCAAGACTTCACATGCGTCCCCTTCAAGAATGCTTAGCTAGTCAGTGGAACCATTCGCAGGGTCAGTTGACTGATCTAGTGTTGGTAGATGGCCGCACTCATCGCTCTCTGCAGTGGTGGAACCCACAAAATGTATCCAAAGGGCAGCCCTTTCTCGACCCTGTTCCACAGACAGTGCTAACAGCAGACGCATCGCTCACTGGTTTGGGCGCTCATCTACAAAGCCACACAATCCAAGGATTATGGACTCTGAAGTACAAGAGCCTCCATATAAATTACCTATAGCTACTAGAAGGGTTTCTAGCGCTCAAAGCCTTTCAAACTCGCCTAATAGGCAAAACTGTCTTCGTCCACACAGACAACATGACCGCTATGTACTATATACAAAAACGGGGGGACACACTCTTCAACTGTCACGCCTAGCACAAGCCATTTGGAAATGGGCCATACATCACAAAATTTATCTCCTAGCAGAACATCTTCCAGGAGTAAACAATCAAATTGCAGACCTTCTCAGCAGACGGGGACAGCAAATACACGAGTGGGAATTTCATCCCCAGATTCTTCTTCCCTACTTTCAGGAATGGGGTTTTCCTCACATAGACCTATTCGCCACAGTTCAAAACACAAAATGCCCAAGCTTCGCCTCCAGGTTCCCACACCCGCTCTCCAAAGGCAATGCCCTATGGATGAACTGGTCAGTGATATTTGCCTACGCTTTTCCGCCTCTCCCACTCATTCCACTGGTAGTTCGGAAGCTCAGACAATCATCCCTCAAACTCATTCTCATAGCTCCCACATGGGCACGTCAACCTTGGTTCACCACCCTGCTAGAGCTCTCAGTAGTTCCACACCAAAAACTGCATCTCAACTCCAGTCTCCTCACTCCGAGCCATGGAGAAATCAGGCATCCAAATCCCAAGGAACTCAACCTAGCGATTTGGCTTCTGAAGTCATAGTTTGGTTATTTACAATTACCACCAGACTGTATGAATATCCTAAAGGAGGCTAGGAAACCTACTACTAGGGCATGTTATGCAGAAAAGTGGAAACGATTTGTTATATACTGTAACAATATCAATCCACTTGATGTTTCAGTGCAAAACATAATCTGTTATCTCCAACACTTACAGCAATCTGGATTAGCCTACACATTCATGCGATTGCATTTAGCAGCAGTAGCTGCATACTTACAAAACAGACAACACTTATCACTATTCATGGTACCAGTGATTAAAGTCTTTATGGAAGGAATAAAAAGAGTAATACCACCAAGAGCTCCACCTGCACCAGTATGGAACTTGAACATAGTCCTACGAGGCTAATGGGTCCACCTTTTGAACCAATGCACAAGTGTCAACTACAATTTCTCTCATGGAAGGTTGCTTTTCTTATTGCAATTACTTCCTTAAGGAGAGTTTGTGAACTCCAGGCACTAACTATACAAGAGCCTTTCTTTCAACTTCACAAAGGCAAAGTGGTTCTCCGAACCAATCCCAAATTTCTTCCTAAAGTGGTTTCTGCTTTTCTCATCAATCAGTTGTTACCCGTGTTCTTTCCTCAACCTGATTCTGTAGCAGAACGAGCTCTACACACACTAGATGTTAGAAGAGCTCTACTATATTATGTGGAAAGAACAAAAGATTTTCGTGAGACAAAACAGCTCTTTTTCGCCACCACACAAAGGCAATCTCATATCTAAATCAGGCATTGCAAGATGGATCGTGAAATGTATCCAAACATGCTATGTGAAAGCGAAAAGAACTTTGATAATACCCCCTAGAGCACATTCCACCCGCAAAATAGGGGCTACTATGGCATTCTTAGGGAATATTCCCGTAGCTGACATCTGTAAGGCAGCAACATGGTCTACACCGCATTCACCAAACACTATTGTGTAGATGTGTTAGCAAGGCAAAAAGCTAATGTAGGCCAGGCAGTACTTAAAACACTTTTTCAAACAACTGCAACAGCTACAGGTTAACCACCGCTTTGGGAGTTTACTGCTGTATAGTCTATGCAAAGCATGTGATCTACAGCTCACATGCCTCGAACGGATAATGTTACTTACCCAGTAAGCATCTGTTCTTGGCATGTAGAGCTGTAGATTCACATGTGCCCACCTGCCTCCCCGGGTACCTATACCTGTTGCAGTTTTCTTACTTTACATACATATGCATGGACATCTCTATTCTACCTTTACTAACTCCATTCTCACCCTCTGCAGGAAAACAATGGAGTCGATGCCCATGCGCACTATCACCTAAAGGAGGAGTCACCTACCTCGTGACTGGAAAGACTTCTTCGAAGAAAAACAACTTGCAAACATCCGGACACAACACTAGATGGCAGGAGTATGCAAAGCATGTGAATCTACAGCTCTACATGCCAAGAACAGATGCTTACTCGGAAAGTAACATTATCCTTTCTGAACTTGGGGTCTTTATGCAATGAGCAATTGCTTCTTCATCTAGTTCCCGTTTCAACAGATTCCAAACTTGGCAACATATAGCTTCCAATCCCTTTATGCTTTTCTCCAACCTATGCATTAAGTACTCGGGGTATCACATAATAAATACAATTATTTTTCAAAATCTCTGCCCAGATTTATCTGCTGTGTCATTGCACCATTGTGCCAAGGACAATCAAACCATGTTTGGAAAGGACGTTGGCAGAATAAAGTGTATACTGCCTGTATCTCATCAGCTCAATTAGATTAGCGTCCTTAGCAAAGAGATAGCTGTGAGAAAGTGCCATCTTTCTTGCATGGTATGCCCCCACTTTATTGCTGAATTGCTGATGTACTTTGACTGAGTGTGCCCTGGGCTCCTGCCAATCAGGTGCCCAGGGCCTGTGTTCCTTCCCTAAAACTGCATTGAAGCCTAAACCCAATTGGCATCTCTGGCCACATGTCAGCCCCTGGTAAATGGTACCATAGGTACCCAGGGCACTGTGACCAGAGAAGGCCTCTAAGGGCTGCAGCACTTATTGTGCCACCCTTAGAGGCCCTGTACCCTGACGCACACACACTGCCTTTGCAGGCTGAGTGTCTTGGTGCAGAACAAAACAGAGTCGACGTGGCACACATCCCTGTGTGCCATGCCCACAAACACACTGCCCTGGCATACCTCAGTCACCCCTCTAGCTGGGTGCACTATGCCAGTGGTGAGGGTACAGGTGCATGAGCCCTGTACCCCTACAGTACCCAGGTACATTCCTGGGCACTGTAAGTGCAGTGCTGCCATTAAGAGTATATGGTGCTGGGAGGTCGTCATCACGAACTCCACAGCACCATGGTGGCTACACTGAAGACTGAGAAGTTTGGTATCAAACTTCTCAGCACATTAAACCCACACTGATGCCAGTGTGGGATTTAATGTAAGATGCACGAGAGAGGGCAACTTGGAGTTGCCCCCTGAACCTAACCCACAATCCACGTCTTGCCTGAGAGGCTGCCTAGGCTGCCACCCAGCAGACATGTTGCTGGACCCCTGGGTAGAGAGCCATCCGCTCTCCCGGGCCTGCAACAATGCACGTCCTGGGCGAGGTGCTAGGTCTCCTCCCCCAGGATGGACAGGGGGAAGCTTCAAAGGCATGCCGCCTTTGTGAGCCTCCCCAGACCACTTGCTGTACCCAGCAACTGGTCCCCACCGGTTCTAGCCCCCACTCTGGCGGGAAGACTGGCGGGAAACCCCAAGTGAGGAAAGGGGTGTGCCAGCCCCTGCCAACCCCACCCCTCAGGTGGGGAGGCGAGGTGAAGCACATCTCCGGGCTCTCGCCATCTTGAAGATGGGGAGCCCTGCCCAATCAGGACGAGGCTCCTGCCCCCCTCCCACTGGAGAGTGGCAGGATAGGGGGTGTACCCACCCCAGGGAAGGGACCCATTGGTCCCTGCCCTTTACCTACCTATAACGCCCCTAAAATTAGTATTTAGGGGCACCCTGAACCTTCCTTCCTCAGATCCCGAATCCGAAACAAGCAAGAAGAACAAGAAGAAAGAAGACCTGCCGTGCAGCTGCTAACAAGGGGGAGACACCAACTGACTTGGCCCCAGCCCTACAGGCCTGTCGACCCTCGAACCTGCTCCTGCTAAATCCCGGCGTCTCCAGTGGTCAGCAACCTCGAAAACCCCGGAGGACCTGACTGCCTTGTGACTCTAAAAGACTGGGACTCCCACGAGCAGTGGTACTGCTCAAAGCAAGTAACAAACCCCTGGTGCCAGCCAGGAACCGCGACTCCTGCACACTCTGCACCCGCCGAGCCCGGCCTGTGCCTGAGTGGACAAAGACCACGAGGACGTCCCCCTGGCGACTGTGACCAAGAATCCAGCACCCAAGGACCCTCCTCGACGCTCCTGACGACGCCTGCAGCCTCAGAACCAGGGACCCCACCAACCGCGACCAGCAGAGGGTAAGATTTCCCGACGCGAAAAGACACCCCTGCACCCGGCGCCCTGCGGCCCCCTGTGCCCAATGCCGGGGTGCCTACCTATCCTCCAACTACCCAACTTACCTCTCGAAGTGGTGGTCGCACCTGAAGAATCTCCGTCCCCGAGCTTGCAGCCTTTGTTCAACTTCCAGCTTCTCCATTGAAATACATTGAGCGCCCGACGGCTCAAAAGCACCCTGCAGCCAGCCGCCCGAGTGCCCCTGGAAGTGCAGCATCTATCCTATCCTACTTCCCCACTTGCCCTGTGTAAGTGACCAGGAGCCCAGCCCCCACAGCCGCGTGGCCTGCCTGCTAGCAGCCACCAACCAAAGGCCCCCTGCCCGCCATAGGCTAACATTGGGCCTAACTCACTCTGCACCCGGCCGCCCCTGTGCCGCTGAGGGTGTACCAACTGTACCTACCTGACCCTGGGAGACCCCTGAGTCTATGCCCAGAACCTTAACTCTGCCCAGAACCTTAACTCTGCCAGTCGAGTACTTACCTGAAAGCAGATAACCTACATTTTCTCCATAGGGTAACATTGACTGGTTTACACTGACATTTCTTCTAAGTGTCGAGTTTTTAAACTTTAAAATATTCACTAAAAATCGCCCGATCAACGAAAACGAAATTACTCACCTGTTATCAGGAGAGATCCCAGTGCTGGATCTTGGTGCCCAGCACTGACCCTGAAAAGCAATTACAACTGTACTTACCGATAACTTGATTTTCCTCCATAGGATAACATTGCCTGGTTTTCTCCAGAAATTCTTCTAAGTGCCGATTTTTTAAACAAACAAATATTCCTTAAAAATCGCCTGTGTAACAAAAACGATTTCTTCCAACTGTTTACAGGAAATGCACAAGGGCTGAATCCAGGATCCAGCCCTGAGTAAGAAAATCATAAGTAAAGTAATTGATATTGCATTTACTTAAAATTCCCCATTGAGCTCAATGTTATAATTGTGTTTGAATTGTGTTGCCTATTGCAACAACTGTAGCTATTGCATTTAAAAGTCTATTGTGTATTGAAAGTATATAACTAAAGCATCTCATTCTGAGAAAGTATTTTTATGCCTACTTGTGGTTCTAAAATAAAACAACAATATATTTTTATATACAAAACAATTGGCCTAGAGTTCAGTTCTTGAGTGTGTGAGACCATTTGCTGGACTGAGTGTGCACAACAAATGCTTTACACTGTCCTCTGATACTGCCTTACTGCTCGACCAAGCTACCACTTTAGAGAGTAAGGTTATATCTAACTTTAGCCTCTGCCAAACCTCTGGGGACTGTGTACTCTGTGCACTCTGAACCTTACTTTGGTTCAGTATATACAGAGCCACTTTCTTACAATAGCTTTCTTTCATTGAAAGTTATTCACAACCCGTGGTTTCTTTTTTTCCTCTTTTAGGTTTAACGCCTGGGCAGCAGTTTTTGTACTCACTCGTCTGTTCACCCTCACACTTTCAGTGCTGACCATAGGATTTGGACTGGCCCGGGTGGAGAACCACAGTTTTGATCCAGAAAAGGGACATTTCAACACGTTGATTTTTAGGTAAGCATGTTTGCAGGCACAGAACTATCTTAAGTCGATGGGTATTATATTATTATACAGCAGGTGGATCCTCTGAAGCCCCACTGGCTTGTTGGCCTGCTCACCAGGGGCTAAAGGTCTATGAACAAACAGACAGCACATTCTCAAATTAAATTCTTTTTCATTATGTGCCTGTGAAGTAAGGCAAGCTTAGATGACATGTCAAACTATTTTTGCGTGTACTATATAATCAGTGGGCCTGCTGATCTTTTCTTTTCGTTTGAAAGTGTCACCAGAATCCACCTGTCATAGTCCTGTACTCCTCTTATCCAAGAGTCTTCATTTTTGTGGCCCAAACTGGTGAACTGTTTCTTCAAGCCAGGGATAGTAGGTGGTAACCCGAAATGTTAAAATATTGTTTGAGTGTGAGTTGAATTGTAAATGGAGCATCAGTGTATTTTTGCAAATGTTAAAATATTATTTCCTTCTTATGTTAAGTGAAAAGAAAGCCAATTTTTCATCCTATTCTTGTCCCACTGAAGAAGTGGTACTCTCGTTGTATAAAGAGTGGAGGCAAGCATAAGTGCAAAATATTTCTGATGGATGCTCTAACTGTAGATTCTTCACCTTGTAAATAGCCAGACTGGATTCGAAGATATTTCTCAGCATTTCCCTTATGCGCAGATAGGTGGAGTTATGTGGCTCCACTTTTCTTCCTTCTTGCCCCAGAAATGACGTTGGGGGACACAATATAACCGCCACCTCTGCACGTGGATGCTAGTTCCTTCTTTCCACACTTCCAATATGGAACCGGAACTCGCTCCTTCAATTTCTGTCACTAACAGAACATTCTCTTCAAAACTTTTCTCTCTCATGTGCAAGGGACGTTTCCCCCCTAAAACGACTGGGTTCAAACACTGTGAAGATTGACACAAACAGATGTCAGTGACTGATCTGCACGAGGTCTGTCTCCGGTGTCTCGGCTCTTCAAACGACTTGGAAGTCGCGCAGAAAATGTACTCAAATGAATTCGAAGGCTATCTGGGACTGCGTGGCCAAACTCTACATCACCATACACCATAGGAAGGCATGGAAGACCCGATCCCAAATGAAATTGAACACGTGGATACATTCTCGGTCCCAAGGCCGTTCCTGAGAGATATATTCACCCCACTCCAAATCTGCTGGTAAATCAAAGAAAAAGAAACTGAAAAATTCCAAACACAAGTCCTCCCGCCCCCTTCTCGCCACTCATCAGATGTCGTCACATGGACATCGGGGTACCTCCAGATCTCAGTCGCCCACCATGAAATTGGCTCTAGCACTAGTCCCGATCCAGCCAGAGTTTCTAGGCCTTCGACAATGTCACACAAAATTCAAGGCTTCAAATAGGCTATGTTGTGAATTTTTGGTACTCTTCTGGAGCCCTCTGGCGTGCCTTCGGGCCCCATGAATATGAGGAGGCCTCCAGCCAGTTGGGTTACTGCCAGCAGATCTGTTGCACACCCTGCTCCACCCCAACTCCAGGGCGATACCTTCACCAGTACCGAATACTGCACCAGTTTCCTGCATGTTGACACCAGCAACAGGGCCGGCTTTAGAGGTTGTGGCGCTCTGTGTGAAAATCTTTGTTGCCCCCCCCCCCCACCCTCCCCCACCAACAAACATTATTTTTTGTGTTGAGTTGTATGGTTTCTCAACCGCATATTAAATATATACAGGATACATTTTAGAGTATATAAAATGCATGCTCAAATATCATGTAAATTAAATAGGGATTAGATGGGGAACAGATATAACTTTTATTTTATAGCCTAAAACAATATACATATCTTGTTGATGTAATTATTAACATTTTCTAACTGTGTTAATTTTGTAAAATACAATTTGCATATTTCAAGTAAATTTAACTTTACGGGCTTTCATTTTTGCAAATGCCAATATTGATGTGGATAAGTCCAGTTGTTGTCAATGGATAGGATTACCAAAGATGATAGCCTTTCATCTGTCATTGTGGATCTTAAATATGTTTTAATTAACTTTAACTTAGAAAAACTTCTCTCTCCACTAGCTACTGTCACTGGAAGAGTTAAAAGTATGCGCAAAGCCACCCAAATATTAGGAAAGATATCTTGCATATTCATGTCTTGAAGAAACTGCAATGCTTCACGGGGTGTATTTTTACCATCAGGAAGACTGAATTGAAAGTGTTTTAATTCTTCAGTTAGGTCTGATGCATTAATATCAGAAGATTCGCCATCTGTAAGGGCTACATGTAAATCCCTGCAACGAGCAGAAAGACCTTCAGGTAGAGATTTCAAATTATATAAAAATCCCCACAACTTTGTATGATCACATAGTTTCTGGAAACGTTCCTTCAAGGATGTTAAAGCTGCATCGACCGTGGTGAAAAAAAATTCTCGATTAAATGTTTCCTCTGGGTTTTTATTCATTGCATCGAAACTTTCATAATCAAACATCCTCTTTTTTTTCGTCTGCGTGTCTCTTTGAAGGTAGTGTCTGCTTCAAGAGATGTGGCTAATATTTTTGCCTTTGTCTTTGATTCTTCATATCCATTCTCTCTGTACGAGGACAAAAAATTTATAGTGCCCTCTATTAAAGCGGTTGCTGTTGTTACATCTACTTTTTCGCTCTGCAATTGTTTGCTGACAATATTGATTTGATATAAAATGTCATACCATACAGAAAGGGCTATCAGAAATTTAAAGTCCATATGTTGCTCAGACAGACAATATGCTTCATGCCGGATACCTGCATCTACTGCATTTGAATCATGTAATTCTGTTAAAGCATCATACATTTCTGATGTTTGGGTGCACAACGCTTTCACGCTTTCGATGCGACTTTCCCAACGAGTTACACTTAATGGCTTTAGAGTTAGGGTAGGTACATGATTTAGTAAAATCTTCCATCGCTGAGTTGAAGCAGAAAACAGAGTGTAAGTTCTCTGCAGTACTTCAAAAAGTGATACAGCTTCTATAGATGCTGCGGCTGCATCCGATATCACTAAATTTAGGGAATGACATCCACATGGAAGAAAAAATGCTCTTGAATTCATTCTGAGTATTCTGGCCTGGACACCTTTATTTTGACCTTTCATGTTGGCACCGTTATCATAGCCTTGACCTCGTAGATCTTGTAAATTCAAGTCATGCTCTTTCAGCACTCCTAATAACAGTTCAGTTAGTCCTTCACATGTAGAGTCATTCACCTCTTTAAAACCAATAAAATGCTCCTTAACAGATATATCTTTTTTTGTGATATCAGTAAACCTTATGGTCAATGATAGCTTTTCAGAATGGCTTATGTCAGGTGTGTAGTCTAATATAACAGAAAAATATCACACTGTCTTTGCTCGAAGTAAAATATCCTTAAGCACTTGGTTTGCTAAAAGATTGATTATTTCATTCTGTATGTTTTTTCCAAGATAATGATCGGTATTCTCCTTAGCACAAACACGTCTCAAATGTTTTTGGGTCACAACATCAAACTTGCCAAGAAGTTGTACCAATCCCAAGAAATTTCCATTATTTGGCGTAAACGGCTTATCAGAGGATCCCCTGAAGGCCAAGTTGTGCTCTGTTAAAAATAAAATTATTGACATAAGCCTTTCTAGAACACCTCTCCAATGAATAGTTTCTTGGTTTATCATTTGCTGATGTGACACATCCACACCTTTATTTAACCGAAGTCTTACCTCTGTTTCCATCCAAACACAATAAGAGGTCATATGATCCTGTGATTTTTCATGCTCCTTCAAACGAACACTAATGTGTCTCCAATCACGAAAACCTGTACTTCCTAGAGAAGTTTGTGACTTTTCAGATGGAAAACGTTTGCAGCAAAAACAATATGCACAGTCTGAAGTTTTTGAATAAACAAGCCATCTGCGCTTTATTATTTCACCATTGTCCAGTTTCCTCATCTGAAAGATTTTAGAAAAATGACGTTTATTTTTATTCAAAGGGAATGTTATATCCTCAATTTCAGGTGGTCCAGAAGTTACAATATTATCCACAAATGTAGAATTCAATTTGTCTGGCCACAGTGCTGGATCAGCGGTGTCATATATGGAGGATGACGAGGTATTGTGCTCAGCTGACAATGTACTAGTTTGACTATTTAGAGCAGCAGCTGAGTTGTCTTCAATTTCTTTTTCAACTGAAGCCAAAGATGACTCTAATTCAAAATTTGTAGAATCCAGACACTCGGAGGATGACAAGATATTGTGCTAGCAGACAGGATACTAGCATTTTGGTCATTTAGCACAGCTACCACGTTGTCAACTTCTTTGTCAGTTGAAGCAAAAGACAATTCTAATTCTAAATTCCTAGAATCCCTACACTCAAACGAGGACCCTCCTCCATCACATTTTTTTTTTTAGATGGTCCACCAAGTCGTAAAAATTTCTCAAGGCTTCTTGCAGCTTTCTGTTTTTGTGCTTCACTTTCCGCTTTCCTCTTCCGACTTTGTGCTCCTGATAGCTTTTTTGGGCTCATTCTTCTAAATTACAGTTTCTGACGTGAGCCTGAAAAATGCACAAAATGTCTACGTCAGTCTGATGTGCTAATTGCCATATGGTAGGATGGCAATTACTTGAACTCCATTATAACTGCACCACACATTGCATCCATATTGGTATTATCCAATCTACTTTGCGGTTTAGTTGTAGAAGGGTACCTGGTTGTGGAGGGGAACTACAGGCTGAGATCATGGAAATGGGGAGAATATTTTCATAATAAAATGTTAGGTGTGCAAACAGTACATAATAATTATTGAATAGATAACACAAAGTCTGTCCCTCTTCATAGTCACACTTGCATACTACTCTCAAAGTACTAACTGCAACAGAGAGAACGGAATAATAGTACAATGTTCACTTATCATCACTAATGTATTGAAATTACTAGGAATATGGGAAGATTAAAAGTGGCACACCTTTGCTGCAATGAAATAGAATTTCTGTACAAAAACATGCCTATGGGCATCTTGCAGTTCCTCCTGCTTTACATATGGCCTGTGTATCCCTTTCAGTCTAAGGTCCAGAGTACATACATTTCATAGACTCAGTGCAAATGTGTGGCAAGCTTTCCAAATTACTTGTATGCACTAACATTTTGTAACACACTTTTAGGTTCAAACTAGGGATGCCACTTTTCTCAAAGAAAAATTGTAGCCATTTGTGCATGTTTTGGGGTCCTAAAAGGGCCCATAGCTTGTGCGTGACTAACAATTTGTGTAACATCCTTTTTATTCTTCTTAACACAGTATGCACATCCTACTGTTGCACATCTCATCTGGGGCCTGAGGAAATATGATCACATCACCTCCATTGTGTTGGAACTCCATTAGCTTCCATTACTGCTTGCATCATCTTCAAAATCAGCTGCATCATTTACAAAGCCATTACAAGCACCACCCATACTTATCCTGAGACAAGCTCACCATCTCTGGTGACTCCAAGCCTACCCACAGCCAGGACACCATCACACTGGTGACTGAGAAGTGTATAAAAGAAAAAACAGAGTGGCTAAGTTTTCCATCCACGCACACGATCATGGACAATATATCATCCCTGTATCCATTAGGACTTCCCCCAAACACTGCTCCAGTTTAGGCAAGCATTCAAGATGCACATCTTAAAAGAATCCTACCAAGAGCCCAGCTATCTCTCCTATCATTTGTTGCCTTTATACTTGCCATTGATCCTGTACAGTGCCCTGCAGACTTTATTCTAGGTTTGTGCTGCACAAATACCACATATGCTTCACAGACCCCTTACCAAAAATGAACATAATGCCCGAACGTCCTTGGTTGCATAGCATTAGAAGACCACTTTCAAGTCCTTACCCCTATTGCACAATGGGACTTCAATCCATATGGGAGATACTGTGTAATTGTATGCCCATATTCAACGAGCTCAACAATAAGTGGCTTGTCCAGAGAACCATTAAATAGCTGGGTATTCTCAGTGTTTATCTGCTCTCAATTCACAAAAAAATCCTGCGGTCATGGACTTTAATTTATATTTAGCACTTCCTCTCATCAGTCCATAAGCGTACCTTATTGAGGCCAGATTACTACTTCATTCATCAAATTCAAATGTAGAACATGATTGGCAATATGATTCAACATCAATCTACATTACGTTTGCATTAAAACAATGTCCCCGTTGAGGTATACATCATGTGTGCACCACACGGACACAGCCTGGGTTTGTGCAGTTTTTATACTTGCTGGAACCCTCTTCTTTTGCTTTCTAATCCAGGTATTCAAAAATTAACTTATTCAAATCCACATTCAATCAGTAGTGTAGCCTGTGTGTCACAGACCCTAGTGCAAAAAAAGAAATTGGCTACCTGGCTGGCGTTTGAATAACATAATACAGCAATATTTAGGTTTCAATGGGCCCCTCAGGCCCCTGGCGCCACACACCTGCTGCACCAATGGAATCTACGCCTCTGCGTTCAGCTTCCCTAACAAAATGCTAAAGCAAGTGTTAAAGTGGAAAAACTGAACTATGGGAACTAATGCTGCGAGTTGCACAGAGAAAAATGCAAGGCACACTGCCCCTACTTACTACACATTGATGCTTGCCCCATTTCAAATCAACTTGTCCTGCTTCTACATCAACCTTTGCCACTTTCTGCCCATTACCCTGTACCAAGAAGGTGCACAGATTTGTGCCCAGAACTGTAAACCTCCCTGTGCTCCTGAGATGCACAACACCTAGCACTAACCTCATACACAGCACTTGGTGGTCCTTTAATGTGCAGCACTCAGTGATTTTTTAGGGCACATCAACGAGTTTTCCGGTGAGGCTGAGCACCTTGTCCTCTCCTAAGTTGTGTCACTAGTGATACTTTTATGCCTATTACCCATTGCTCCTCCCCACAGATACATCACTATTATGCAAATCCGAGTGTTCTACTGCTGCGCTTCACCCTGTCTTCACTAATGCACATCACGCTCTGCTTTCTGTTGTGCAGCTTACTTTGTGCCACTGATGCACTCTACCCTATGCAACCTGTTGCACAAGTTTGTGTATAAATGTTGGTCTATTTTCACTTTTTAATAACTGTATATTTGGTGATTTGTGTGCATGGTCATCTGTTGGACTTGGGAAAAAATGGTCTTTGTGGGTGTGTTTTCCTGGGTCTGTGTACCATACTAAGTTGCACCGATTTGTTCCCCTTTTGTGCATGCACTTTTAAAGCAAATCCTGATGTTTTGTCAATGCTTGGTGTATATATAGCTATTTTGACGGAGTGTTAATAAAACACAAATTGAAGTTCCACATACATGAGAGAACACAGCATGTACAGGACACAGAAGACGAAAGAAATTAACAGGCAAGGTCTGAACACATTTTTTAAATAGAAAGTTGCACATTATCATCATAGCTGCCAAGGTTTCAGATTCCTATGAGTGACATTTTCATAATTTCAGTGTAATTATGAGTGACATTTCAACGAATACGAGTGACACTTTCTGGCGAGCAAAATCAATCAATCAATCAAAGCTGAGGAAAACATTTAAATTTCAGACACTACTCCCATTTGTGCAACAAGATTGTCTGAATCATACTGTGTGTGCTACCACTAAGACCAATCATTAAAGGGGCCATCTAGTGAATGATGTCATTATAGGTATCAACATCCATGCAAACGTCATCAAAGAAAGAACATTCTGGAATGCTTACTGGTGGTGTCTGGTACTGGTGCAGGAGAGGCCTGTTGCTTTCTCTTCAAAGGATGCCCCTTTAAGAGAAAACAATCTCAGCCAGGCAGCAGCTCTACGAAAGCAATTTATGATAAATTTCATAAAAGATAATTTCACTGTGATAAAATTAATAAAAGATAATTTCACAGTGGGAGGAAGGCGGTTCCATCCTCAGCTAATTTATCACTGGTAGTTGAGGGCAGAGCTGGCATCATAGATTGAAAACTGGAATGAAACACTGGTTTCCATCAAGCCTCTCTCACTTTTATCTTTTTCATCTTCTTCCCCTCTTGTCCTTAATAATTTTTACATCTGGTCTTTTAGGGTCACACGCCCACTTTCTCTCTCCTTTCTTTTTCTTGCCTCAGCCTGTTTCCTTTCACCACCTCCTCTCCTCTTTCCTTTGTCCCTCTTCTCTTCCCCCTCCTCCCTCTTGCCTTTCTCTCCTCTTTCCATACCTTTCTTTCTGTCCACTCTCTTTACTGTCCCAGAGTCTCCTTTCCTCCATCTCTCTGCAATGTAGCAGAATTATAACTTCAGCTGACACAAAACATGAGTGTCTGACTCGCTTTTGCCTCATTTTTTTCTAAAAATGAAATACATTTAATTTCTTCCACGAACCTCCTAAGTATTTTACGAGCCTGGTGCATTCCAGTGGCAAGGTCACCAGGGCGGCATTTATATTTTTAATTTAACAGGACAATTTTTGCTTAAGAAAAAAAGTTGACCTACTGACCTTTCATATGCTGCAGACAGAGAGCGGAGCTGGGCTCTCTGTGCCAAGAGATCAATTAAATGAAAAATATCCCCGAATGTTCAGACAAAACCTTTTCTTTTTTTTCTGGCTTGGACTCCTAGTGAATGTCTGTAATGCAGCGAGGGGCAGCTCTCTCTGTAAGTGGTACACACATCAAGAAAGCCTTGTGTGTCTTCAAGTAGCCGGAAGTACTTTGGTGTTTCAAAATGCCGAGTACATGATCATCTGTTGACTTTTCCAGGGCCCGAGACGAACAGTTGGGATTTTGAAGTCGCAGTAATTCAGTCGTAAATGAAAACGGATTACGAGTTAGTTGGCGCAAAGATTCTGCTTGTGTCTATAGTGCGTTTCTGCGCCTTAAGTACCTCATGTCGAAGTCTACAGCTGTCTGTGTACGTGCCGTCCGTTCCGCGGGGTGGTCATGTTGCCTAAAGTACAAAACACTTTACAGCAACGCATGGGCGGGCAAAAGCGTGCCTCCTGATTTGTTAAACACTGTTTTCTCTCTTCCATTTCTACGAAGATTAACATCGTAGAAAAGAAAGAGGGACAACAGTGTTTAACAGTGCAGGCTTTTGGACGATGTGACTGGCGCAGATTTCAGACTCAAATGGCGCCCCCCTGACCTTGGCACCCGGTGCGGTGGCACCGCTCGCACCGCCCAAAAGCCGGCACTGCCGGCAGCAACACTAGAGTGTGAACCCATAGTTCTTTCGTTCTCGGAAGCGAATCTGCTGCGAACTTGATCGACGTCCCGCCCAGCTCCACTTCACCTACAGCCGCATTCAGATTCTGATACGCTTCTGGGAGCCACATGGCGATGAAAAATCCCAAATATACGATGACGAGAATCTTTTTCTGGAGCACCCCGGGGGCAAGTGGGTCTTGACACCTCCCCAGATACTGGACTTAATTCTCCACTTAGCCACTCTATGGAGGGATCTGCCTCTTCGCCATGGTAATTAGAAGGGCAGCAGAAGTTCTTGACCTCCAGGTTTCCTTAGTGGAGGTTAAAGCAAATGTGTTGAATTAGGTTCTGCACCAAGGCAGACCTCTTTGGACCCACCAATTCCATTCAATGAGGCCCTCAGACACCCACTTGGGCAAAGCCAGGATCTTGCCCTCCTGTTAATCGACAAATAGTGTGATGCCACAGACTAGCTCTGGTGGGACTACCTTTCCCCCTGCTGCACCCAACACGTTCGAGCTTTCACCATTTGAACTTCTTCAAAAAGTACAGGTTCATAATGCTCACTTTAGCCCAAGTTCAAGAAACTCACTCTGGCCCAAGTTCTGTATGCCCTCAATCCAGGCAGCTTGATTGTGGCATTGGATTTGCAGGATCCCTATTTTCACATCCCTGCCCTGTAATCTCAGTCACTATTTGTGGTTTCAGGTAATCTACAAGCACTTTTAGTTCTCCGTGTTTACCTTTGGCTTCACCAGTGCCTCTCTGGTGTTCATGGAAGTGATGGTGGTGGTTGCTGCCTATCTGAGACTGTTGGGAATACCAGTCTACCTGTACCTTGACGACTGGTTGCCGAAGGCGGGCTCGCTTCAAACAGTCATGAGCCAACTCCAAACAAAGGTCGATCTGTTGACACCCCTTGGATTTACAATTAATGTGCCAAAGTCACACCTCATTGTCGCACAGAGGCTCCCTTTCATTGGAGCCATCCTGAACACGGTGCAGTTTTAAACTTTCCATCTGTCTCAATGAGCCCATGTTATTTAGGCTACATTCCCGATTTTTCAATGAGAGCGGCTCTGAGGCTTCTTGGCCTAATGGCCTCCTGCTAGTAGACCACACCAGGTGGCACATGCAGGTTCTGCACTGGAATCTGAAATCCCAGTGAGCTCACCAAGCGTACCTCTCAGATTCAATCCAAGTGTCCAAGGAGACTGCGAAAGATCTGCAGTGGCTCCGGTAGCAGACTCCTCCCCCCCTTACCACACCTAGAACTAATGGTTGTGGCAGATGCATCGTTGCTGGGTTAGGGAGGCCGACTGTGACAGGTGGAGATCAGAGGAGTCTGGTCACTAGCCGAAACTTGGCTCCACATCCACCTGTTGGAGTTGCAGGCGATTCGTTTGTCACTAAAGCTTTCCTCCCTTCTGTCAAAGGGGAACTGGTGCAGCAGACAATACCACCGCCATGTGGTACTGCAACTAGGGTGCGGTCTTGGGTCCTGTGCAAAGAGGCTGTACACCTCTGAGGCTAGCTGAATCCTCAGGTCATCACCCTGGTCTTATAACACGTGGCAGGATCTTTAAATGCCAGGGCGGGCAACTGCAGCTGGCGTTGCCAACCAGATCATGCACAGCTGCTGCTCTCCGAGATGGCAGAGAGCATCTTTCAGGGATGGGGAGAACCCGGTCTCAATCTTTTTGCAACCACTGAAAACACGCAGTGTCCAAACATTTGCGCACTGAAGTTCCCAAAGCAGTTCTCCCCCTGAGATGCCTTTCAGTTGGACTGGAGGTCGGGACTCCTATATGCCCTTCTACCTCTACCACTCCCAAACAAAATTCTGAAGAAGATAAGGAACGACTGGGCTCAAGTAATCCCAGTGGCTCCGAACTGAGCCAGGAGATTATGGTGCCCAAAACATCTGGCCATGAGCATCTGTCCTCCAATCCTGCTTGATTCTGCGGGAAGATCTTCTTTCACTGCACCAGTGCAGGGTCCTACACAACTTATAATGTCATGCTTGGAGATTGAGTGGCGACAGCTAACTGCTTTTGATCTTGCAAGGCCTTGCTGTGGTGACAAAAGGTTATTTGTCGCCTTGTCAGCCTTTTTACAGTTACCTGATCAGCCATCTCTGTTTAAATCACCTGTTGTGATGCGTTTCTTAAAAGAACTGACCCACATGTTTCCACCAAAATGTTTTCACAGGCTCCCCATCTGTGGAGGTACTGCATACATCACAAGGTGATGAATCTGCTGTTAGAAGTATCAATCAAATGAACAAGTTACTTACCTTTGGTAATGCTCTTTCTGGTGGATACTCTTATCTAACCACAGACCCTCCTTGTTCCGTGGAATCGACTCACTCGGTCCATATTGAAATAGAATCCAACTAAGAGATCTGCACACTGGCACAATCTGATTATTGAAGGCCCCACGTCCGATAGTGTGGACAGATTGGTGAGGGGGTGCTGGGAGGTGTTTGGTGGAAGGGTAGGGGGGCCTGCAAAGTGAGGAATCTGAGGCTAGATAGAGTATCCTCCAGAAAAAGCGTTACGGAAGATAAGTAATTTGTTCATCAATCCATATAACACAACTGTAATATTGGAATGGTGGGGGGGGATTTATAAAGCATCAAAATTGCCAACATGCCTTAAGTGGGACTTCCCTGTATGTGCCCCCCGACTGCACGTACCTACATTACAAGACCTCGGCCCTCATGTGTTGAGTCTCCCGAAGGGGGAAGTATTGATTGGGGGTGATTGTAATGCGGCCATAAATGGCGAACTGGATCGTATGCCTCCTTAACGGGAGGAACCAGCTGGCAAATCCTTAACTGACTTTTTGGGGGCGCTTGGTCTGATAGATATCTGGAGGACTTTTAACCCCATGGCCAAACAATATACCTTCCATTCCGGGGCGCATGGCAGTCTATCTCGCATAGACTACCTTTTTGGCAAGATGGCTCAGTTACCTATGTTCGGGGCTATCTCCTTTCTGCCTAGAGGCATATCAGATCACTCCCCAGTTCTGGCGCTTTATGGGGGAACACCTTCTCCCTCTCGTTCTAAGATGATGCTTAATCCCTGGTACCTTAAAGTCCCGAAAATACGAGACAAATTAGCGGAAGCCACCAAGAACTATTTCAAAGACAATGACGGAACAGTCGACTCAGATGTTATATTATGTGAGGCTTATAAGGCAGTGGTTCAGGGCTGCGGGGTTGCAGAGATCTCAGGCCACAAAAAAGAAAAACGTAAGCAGATGGAAGAGTTGGAGGAAGAGATTGTCCGCTTGGAGGGTGGCTTGGTCGTGGCGGGTATGGGGGGACACCTCGCATAGACTGGCTATTAAACAGCAGGAGTACAGGGATATGGCGGAGGAGTCCGCGAAGGCCCAATACCGAGCTACACAACATCGGGTCTATGATGTAGGCGATAAAGCAAGCAAATTATTAGCATGGCTTGACAAACGGGAAATGGCCAATAGGTGGGTTGCTCATCTCACGGATCATCGAGGTGTAGTGGTGCATGACAGAATTGGAATCGCGGGAACATTTGCAGACCATTATGAACGAGTTTATACCTCCTCGCTTGCCTCCACTCAGGCGGACGCGGCGGAGCTGTTGGCTACCCTGCCTTTGCCTGTTCTGGAATCTCCGGACACCGAGGAGCTAGATGCCAACTTGACGAGCGACGAGGTGTTGAAGGCCATTGGTTCCCTGCAGTCGGGTAAAGCTATGGGCTCTAGTGGCCTTCCAATTGAACTTTACAAATCCAATGCCTCCACGATTGCCCCATTTCTAGTACGCATGTACGCAGAGTGCGAAAAGAAAGGCGTCTTGCCTGAGACACAACGCTTGGCGACTATTGTGGTGATACACAAAACGGGTAAACCTCTTGACCAATGTAGCTCCTACCGGCCCATTTCTCTTTTGGACCCTGAGGTCAAAATTTTGGCTAAGCTTTTAGCTCGGCGTCTCTCACCCCATCTTCCCAAGCTGATACATCCGGACCAATCCGGCTTTATGCCAGCGCGCAACACAGCGCTTAATCTCCGCCGTCTATACGGAGTTCTAGGGCGAGCCTCTACCATACAGGAGGATTCAGTGATTGTCACTGGACGCTAAAATGGCGTTTGACATGATCGAATGGCCCTTGTTTGCTGTGCTCGAGAGATACGGTTTTGGTCCTCGCTTTCGATCCTGGATACGCCTTTTGTATTCGCAGCCCCTGGCTCGGGTTGCAGTGAATGGCGCCCGATCCGCAGCGTTTGTCTTGGGAAAGGGCACAAGACAGGGTTGCCCCCTATCCCCGCTCCTTTTCGCATTAGCTCTTGAACCGCTTGCTCTTTGGATCAGGGCTGATCCTCTTATCAGAGGCCTCAATTGGTCAGTGGACTGGAGGGACGTCATCTCCCTCTATGCTGATGATATCTTGCTCTACTTAGCTAGACCCTCCTTCTCCATCCGCAGGGTACTACATATTTTCACTCTTTTCCAAAAATACTCCGGCTACACCATCAATTGGGATAAATCTCTGATTTATGTATTGAGCGGAGATCCCAGTGCCTTCCTATTGGCTGCGCAGCTAAGATAGTTTGGGACGGTTTTCTGTACTTGGGTATATACGTTACGCCCGATCCCTCCATTTTTTATGGCCGGAATCTCTTGCCTCCCCTACGCCGCCTTCAAGCGGATGTGCACCATTGGAGGACACTGCCTCTCACGCTGCTAGGTAAAGCAGCGCTCTATACAATGATGGCTCTTCCGCGCTTTCTATATGCTCTGCAAAATACGCCATACGTGGTTTCGCCTCGCTATTTTCAATCAATTGAGGCCGAGGTTCATACCTTGCTGTGGGACGGAGGTGTTCCCCGTATTGCTTTGACCAAGCTCACAAAAAGCTGGTATGACGGAGGCATAGCTCTGCCAGCCATTGAATCCTATTATTGGGCCTCCCAACTAGTGATGACTAACCGCTGGATGCGCTGCCCTATAACGGACCCTGCTTACAGGATGGATCGTCATAACATGCTCCCAGGCAATTATCTCAGGGCAATATATGGTGGTAAGAAGCATATGCCCAGATTCACTCCAACCTCCACCACGGTAACACTTTGGTCCAAGGCAACGACTGCTCTTGGATGGAGAGATAGGATCCCACAGGCCACTCCGCTGCTTGAATCTTCCCAATTAGGGATACTGTCCAAACTACCTGGGTTCGATAAATGGGACTTGATTGGCCTTTCTAGGGTGGGAGATATGTGGAAGTAGGGCGATGTGATTACATTTATTGATTTACAGAGAGATTATAGCTTGCAGGCAGGGGAGACATTCCGTTATCTTCAGGCCCGCAATGCACTTCGCAGAGCTATCACCAGGGGGACTGATCTACCAGTCTCCGCACCCCTGGAAGATAGACTCTTAGACGACTATCTCTAGGAGAAGGCAATTTCGTTAACCTACCGCAAAATTCAGAATAATAAGCCAGACACCCAGGAGAAAATTCGTTTGATATGGGCGGCAGACATTGGTGACTTGGACGAGGATGACTGGAGGGAAGCCCTTGCCTCTCCACGCGAGGTGGCAATCCGCTCCCGCTTCAGACTTATTCAACTTAAATTACTCCATCGTGTGTATTATTCTAGTGTATCGCTGGTTAAGATGAGACTTTTGGTTTCCCCCGCATGCCCTCGCGGATGTGGGCACGCAGGTACCTATATCCATCAATGGTGGGAATGCCCAGTTCTCCAGGAGTATTGGAAACGTGTGGTTGCCGA
Organism: Calotriton arnoldi; assembly: GCA_963921515.1. Classification (NCBI taxonomy): domain Eukaryota; kingdom Metazoa; phylum Chordata; class Amphibia; order Caudata; family Salamandridae; genus Calotriton; species Calotriton arnoldi. Next base: position 683,383 of record CAWUFW010001625.1, on the reverse strand, counting down.
GATGTCCCGGATAAGTGAGGTGTCTATTGACCTTTCCCCTCGACTTTGTTAAATATCTGGGAGGCCACTGATCTGTCCCGTGCTGAGAGACTAGAAGTTACCCTAGGCTGTATGGTCGCGAAACGTAACATCGCGCGTACTTGGAAGGGTGGGACCCCACTGCGATATGTGGGCTGGGAGTCTGACATGGATTGGTGCATGCAGGCGAAGAGAGTGATTTATGAAAGTAGGGGCTGCCAGAATAAATGGACGAGAGTTTGGGGCCCGTGGAATGAAAGTAGGGGCTTGCTCTGTACTCCCTTCTCCGACAGCCCCTCTATGGGACTCGAGGACATTGTTTGATATTTCTTTGGAGTCTGACTACTGTAAGGACGTGCTTTACACCATTAACCTACTGCTATCTATATCAAGACTATGTTTATTAGTATCACTGCTGGCGGCACTGCTTAAATGTATTGTATCGTATTTTGAGTGTTTTATGTTTTCTTTAATAAAAAGATTTAATTTAAAAAAATGTAAAAAAAAAATTGCCAACATGGCAGCCTCAGTGTGCAGATGATAAAAGTATGAGTTGTAGGTGCCCATGATTTCTCAAGATTATGCTCTAGGTCCATAGCCAATTGTTTGAGAGGCGGGTCTTCAATAGTGGAGTATTCCCTGGGTTGGCAGCCAGGACAGAGATATCTTGTCTTCCCGAATGTGAAGCCTTTGAGTCAAACTTTGGAGGAAAAGTTTTTCCATGTGAGTGAACCACTGTGTACTGCCTGGAGAGCTTTGAATTGATGTTCTTGAAATGGGGTCCAGTGCAGGAAACCTATAGCCTGGGTGACACACATGATGCCTGTGTCAGAATATGAGCAGCACCCAGTCTGTGCCAATTGATAACCTGTGCAGTTGGTGCATATAATATTTAGGTAATCTTAACTAAAAGTAATGAAATGAGCTTTATATAATACGAGCAATCCAAAGAACTTAGTACTGTTAAATAAATTTGCTAATCATTTTTAGACGTATCATATCACATTACTGACCTATAATAAACCAAATTGCCAACAAAATTGTGAAAGTCGACATTTATGGACCTAATTAGCTTTCATTGAGTAGAGCAACCCAAATGGAAAAGAATCCTCATAGTAGAAAAGATCTTCCATCGTTAATTATCACATTAAAAGCTGAGAAATAGCCTTGTTGCCTGTTGTAATTGTAACCTAAAGTTGCACTCTGTTTCTCATTAGTCAAAGGAAATGCAGCCTGTTAAATGACCCTGGAACGTCACTTCCATTCCTCTAGTATTTGTTTCTTGATCATGGTACGAAACGTAAGCCCTTTCAGCAGTGCTCTGACCTCATTTTCTGCTTCTGTAATTTGTAGACTATGTGTGCTTCTCCTAATGTGCCTCTCCCAGGCTTGGATGATGTGGCGATTCATTCACTTCCAGCTACGTCGTTGGAGGGAGTACTGGAATGAACAGGCTGCAAGGAAGAGAGCCACTGTGGCTGCTGCAGCCATGAGCAAGCAGCAGTCTAAACCAATAAAGAGGGACTCTGGTAAGTAATTAGACCTTTCTTGCAAGCATGCAGAGCCCACTGGTCACCACCAATGTATGTGGTTCAGGAACTTGCTCACTAAACTCTGGGACTGTGCAAACCCAGTCCTCGATCACAGAACATGTTGGAACAATCAAAGGTTAAGCCCAATAGATTTTTGGTGTTTAAAGGCATTGAATACTTCAGTGATGATGCGATATATGATATCATCCACGATGTCAATTGTAGTGCTGTCTGTGACAGTAAGTGTAAGGTCATGAGCAGTGCGTTTGGGAGTTATGACTGCGATGCTCACCATAATAGGCTTAAAGGTAAAGTTGTGTATCCTCTGTGGATGCCTGAACATTCATGTGGGGGCGGCATAAAAGTTCCAGCCAAAGTTTGGTGTAGCTGTTTAACAGGATGAGGGGGTTCTTTGAAGATTCCAGATCTCATTGGGGAGGTGGGTAAGGGTATGTGCCCAAGTCTTGCATTGTGGGGGTAATTGTCCAAAAAGGATCTGAATCATTTGAGCATATATTCAGAATTGTAGTAGGGTGATGGGAAGAACAATTCATGGTGCAGCTTGTTGGCGTCAGCAGAAAGATCAAGGAGCATGAGCATACTCTTAGAGCCTTGGTTTGTGGTGTCAAGCAAGTTATTCTAAACTGTGACCAGGGCTGTGACCAGGGCTGTAGTGGAGTCAGAAGCACAAGTGATATAGGTCCAGGATTTTGTTTCTTTTATGTATGTGTGCTGTGCACAGGATGGTTAGGCTAGCTTAATTTGAGAGACCTACCGTCTCAACAGATTTAGAAAATGGTGCAGGTGAGACAATGCCTAATTTGGCTGAAAAAACAAAACATTAGTCCTTAGTGCAACCCTTACTGGCATGGTGCCAAAGCAGCAGTGCCCTACGGGTCCCCCGAAGGGTCACTTTAGCAGAGATCTTTAGTCTTTTTGCCGTTTGAAGAGAGCAAGTAGTATCTAAGTGGGGTGGTGTTGAGTGTGTTGTGATGTGAGTTAAAACTGATTGGGGATATCACCTAATCTTTGATGCCTGGATTCCCCTGTCAGCTTAAAAAAACCTCATAGTTTAGTGCTGCTAATAGGGTAGTAATGTACCCTAGTAGTCTGGTTTTTGCACCCTTAATAGAGTCAAACTCTGGTCATGGGGTAGTAATGTACCCTAGTAGTCTGGTTTTTGCACCCTAAATAGGGTCAAACTCTGGTCAACAAGTTTCATGGCCCCAGTGGTCAAAAAGGATCCGTTGCGCTTCTTCAGGACAATAAATATGAGTGAATTTCCTACCCCACACTTGTGTCCAAAGAAGTATCCTAACAGTGGTACCTATTTGTCTTGGCGTTGGATGTCCAACCTAAGACTGCGAATTAAGACACCCCATGAGGTGCCGCTCACCGGTGTGCTAAAGGCTCCCGAGTGCGAGCTGCTTGCCGCACCTATCCTGGTCCTCCGCTTCTCCCGAAAGATGTTTTGACACCGGTGGGGTAGTAGCCATGAGACGAGAAGCGTGGGGTGGGGAGATGGATACCCCATTGACAGACGGTAAATGGCGCAGGGCGCGAGCACAGGTGCGCGAGGTGGCAAGCAATGCCTGCTTTAAGTTAGTACAATTTTATTTTCTTTATCAAGCTTACGCTGACCCCGGTCTGACTCCATAGAGCATATCCCACGAGATCACTGGGTTGCATTCGGTGCGGGAAAACGCCAGCAGACTTCTGCCACGAGGCTTGGAGTTGTGCACAGCTTCGGCTGTATTGGGGAGAGGTACGTGGTGAAATGTGTAGTGACAAGGGTGGCTGTGGAGAGCTCAATCCATCATTGTCTATTGGGTTTGCTTACCTCAGCCCCCCCGAGGGAAGAAAAATGCATTATAAATTTGCTCAGCTCGGCCTACTATTAGCATGCCGCCGCATAGCTATACATTGGGCTAGCCCCATAACCCTGACGCTCCTTAAATGGAAGGCATACCTGTGGGGGTGGGCGATGGCCAAGGAATGTAGTCTTAGGAAGGTGCGTACAGATGAACATGCGGAGAGGGACATTAATATATGGTACAGTATGCTGGATGTACTTGGAGACCATGATGGGCAACAAGATTAGGGGGCGGTGAGGGATAGGAGCGGTGAGGAAGGTGACACGGATGCGACTAGTGAGAGTGAGCGGGAGGTTGTATCTGTCTCATACACATCGCCCGATAGGACCCTGGAATTGGGCCGGGTAGAGGTCGTTGGTGAACCCCTTGCTTAATCGCGGGGATGGACTTTGGTACGGAGTGTGGCCCCTCTGTTATGCATACGCGCCACTCTACATGGTAATATGATATAAGAGTGAGGGGGGGGGAGGTTTTTAGTCTCACCTTTCGTATCTCTGGCATTGAAGATACACGTTGGCACACCCTCCACCTAATTGGGACCTGCTTTCCCTACCCACCTCTGGATGATATTGTATTTGTCAATATGTGAAAATGCTGCTGTGTTGTCTTTTGTATTCTTAATATAAAAAACGAAATTAACAAATTTAAAAGTGTGACTGGGTCAAATCTGTTGTTTGTCACATTGCTAAATGTTAAACCCTTTATTGAAATGCTTCCTGAAAGGCGCTCAGTGGGCGCAGGCCTTGCCTTCCTAAAATGTCAAAATGTCTGTTGGTCGGTCAATAACACCTGACAAGCCGGATACAATTTTGAATAGGTTATGCTGTGCATTATTATGGCATCTGGTGATTAGGATTGAAACTTTCTCCGTGTACCTAAAACATTTTCTTTGGAGCACAGACAGCACGAGCGTCTTGATTGCTCACCATGATGTCGTGCATATAGCCCACAAGGTCTTGGCACGCCATTGCCATCTTCAGATTCTTTTTTCTGCCTTTAGTTTCGGAATTGGGACTGAGGGCTCTGAATCAAATGTCGTTGAAAATTGAAGGACCGCACCCAAATTAAAAACAGAGAAAGATTGTAACAAGGATTGACGTAGAGAAAATGCCAAGAAAGTGTGAAAACATGAGGACTCTGAAGATTAATGCCAACAACGAGAAGATGAAGCGGTCAAGACAAACAAAGGAAAACCTTTTATTCTTGGGGTCCTTTAACCACATGAGGGATGGAGAATGTATAACATGTTGTGTACTATAGCCGTGCAAGGTCTCTTTTTAACCTCCTGAAAGGGCAAGCATAAAGTGTGCAGCCTAAACCTACCCAAGAACCAGAAGTCTGAAGGGTTGTTGAGCATGTGCCAGAACAGTGTTAAAACCAGACGGAAGCTCTGCTGGGCATAATACCAAAAGTAAAACATTGCTTCTGAAAGGGGTGTTGATGACGGGGGTCCTGACAAAGTTGTGGAGGTAGAAGATGCTCAGAGAGATCAGCATGGGTCAGATGTTGAAGAAACAGCATCAACGGAAATAGTCATTGCCAAATGGATGCCTAAAATAAGAGCAAAGGTCTACATTGTTTCCGAAAGGTGGCTCTTTAGAGCAGACTGGGTCAGATTCTAAGAAAAAACCCATTCAACACCAACAGAAAAACAATCAGCAGTCAAGGAGAGTAGAAAGAAATGGAGGCCTTGGAGTTGAAAGAAAAAGACGCCAGTGTGGTAATACCTTTAAACATGGACTCAGAGTGTGTTGATTGTCAATGTGGAAGCCAAGGAAAAGGCCTTTGAGATCAAAATGGCTGCAAAAGAAGAAGGAATTTGATGAGATAAAGAGATCATACAAGCTCCCTCCCAAATTTGCTCTAAGGGAGGAATTAGAACAGGAATGGAGGCATATATCCCACATACTACTGCTGACCCATTATAGGAGCAACCGGAGGATGAGTAAGGTTTTTTTGTGGAAGAAAGACTGGTTCCTCTAAAGGAGGACACAGGTCGGGAAGAATACATGTGGCAAGATACAAAGGCTGAATCACCATAGGAGGAAATAGATGCATATCTCCCTTAGGTTTTCTCAATTAGGTAACCTATCAGGTTTGTTGGTGCTTTCAACATTTGCAAGTATTCATATCATGGGACACCTGCATAACAGCATAATTATGAGTGTGAGTAAATCAATTTCAAACTGCAAATTTACGTTTTGTGCATCACTGATGTGAGTCTGCACTTGTTAAGGTATTTGCTCACATCTTTAAAATATATCTGCACAAATACACTTATGTATTGTCCTACACATACAAAATCTTATGTATGATTTTACAACATGACCAAGTAAAAAGGAATACTAGTACCTTATAAGGAAGCTGCATTGAGGGAAAGATGCCTACAGTTGGCTGGCAGCGGACACTCAGTTTAGTCCCTGAGTTGGCCAGACCTAGAAAAGGTACTATTAACAACCAAAGTGTGGTCTCCAAAACATCAGCATACTTTTCAGCAACTAGAACTATGGCAAATTGCAAATCCAGCAGAACCTTGCCATGGAGAGGAGCTAGCTCAGATAAACGGTGATTATATGTTTCGAGGCGAAGTGGCTACACTTTTGTATAGGGCTTGGACAGGAAGTGTATTATTTGAATTGTCTGAATATAATAAATATGCACAATTCTGCAGGAATTCTTTTTGGTTTGATACACTATTTCATGCTTGGTCTCAAGGTAAACACCCAGTTACCATTAGATCCTGTTACATGTGATACAGCATCGAGCATTGCGTTCTGACTCACCCTAGCAGTGTTCTTGCTAATGTGCCCAGCAAAAGCCCTTTTCTGAGCACCATCTTTCATCTACAGAAGATAGTGTGCGTACTGCATGTACCATGTTTCTACTGTGCTCTTAGCATGGCTGTCTGCCCCATGCACAAGACTGTGCGTCCACTTGGAACACTTTGTGATGTCTTCCACAAGTTATAGCTTTTGGGCATTCTCGCTAGCCAAAAACCTGTGCATTAGCCCATAACCCTCTTTCTGGCCACAACCTTCAGTAACCTCTAGCTCCCCTTTTCTGCCCTGGCCCACTCAGACCCACAACCCTTGCCTCCATAGGTTTGTCAAAGGCTAGATACACGTACCAAGCAATCCTTCAAGAACACTTCTACAAGGCAGAGTCTTGACATTTTTTAACTCAATGCTACCATTTAGCATGGTTTGCCCTGAACGGAAAATTACATGTTTACTGAAATCGTAAATAGATATGTATCTCAAGACTTGGTTCATTTCTTCCTAAAATAATATTTAATTTGTCATGCGGCATCTTTGAGAAACAGCCTTGAAGAATGTCTATTGTTAGTTGTTTTAGCTTGAAAAATATAAGCTTTTGCCCATTGATAATAATCCTCTTTTCCTTTTTTGCATTCAGGTTATCATGAAAATGGAGTAGTGAAAGCTGAGAATGGAACCTCGCCTCGACCCAAGAAGCTGAAATCGCCTTAGAAAAAGCCAAAACTTCCCTTGCAGAAATTGGGTGGCCTTTCAAGTTCAGCTCAACTCCAAAGCCCCTTTTTTCTGTGCTTGTGAAACGACGACTGGGTGAAACGTGCCTTAAAAAGGATCTTCAGAAACAAACGGTCATAAAGCAATACAATTGTGACTACCACCAACCCTACTGCCTTCAAAACGATTGCAACTGGTGCAGTCACGTCTTTGCATTGCCTTTCTGCTCGCCTTTAACTTTGATGCTTTTTTTTTTTTTTTAATACAATGCAATTTTTCTTGTCAGTGGTTTTGAAAACCAATCTTTCCCACGGGCATTGCACCACAACCCTGCAGTCCCCTGTCAACCCCATATCCACAAAGCTAAATGGGGGAACACAACAGTGCAATGAAATAAGTGCCTCCTGAAGGAATGGCTCAAGTTCTCTAAAAGTTGGGGCAAATAGCTGCTTTTTTTCTGAGCAAATTTCCTTGCTGTTGAGCTGACCAAGTCCTTACTATTACGCTTACTGAGCAGAGGTGGCCGGCTTCTGTGCACAGCTCAACATCCTTCTCTGGAATCCAAGCTCACACTAGGAGAAATGAAGAGCTAAACTCTTGTTTGTTGCTCAGAATCCCTGGAAAAGGAATTTAAGTTGTGCAGAGCTGTTACTGTCACAGGATGATAATCAAGACACTAGTCATTATGGAGAACAGTGGATGTCAATCTAAACAGGACTGGGTCCAAAGCAGTCAAGTGTCGTACACTATCCTCAACCTTTTTGTCCCTGTCCCTCAGACATCTGCAATCACATAAAGATTGGGAGCATCAAGCTCTGAACTTGTGGTGTCCTGAATCAGGATGTACACCTCAGTAGGTGAAACTGACACATACTTGTATGTCCACTCGCTGCAACTTCTGGCTGTTGATGTCTTGCGTTATTTACCTACCTGGAATATTGCTCCAAGTCAGTGTTTCCTGCCACTCAATCTTTTCACTGAAAAAGCTAACTCCAAAATGAGAGCTACTAATAGAAGCAGACCTATCCAGACGTTCTCACAGATTCTCCCATGGAACTCCATTGACAAACACATATTGAGACATGGTTTACGGATTTTCCTGTAATGCAGCCTTTAGTTGAGACATACTGAAATTTGGTTTGCCAAAGTACATGCTTTTTCCTCTGTTTCAGGAATGAACTGCCTGGAAGGTGAAAAGTTCTGTCCTGTTATATAGCAGTGAGAACCCATCATGCTGCCCATTTGGGCTGCTTGCTGGCTTTTCATATAAAGTGAGCCTTGTATACTTTGGCCCCTTCCATTTCACAGTTTCATCAAAGTGCTTTCACATACGTACAGGGGATACCATAGTCGAATGTTTTCTACCACTTTGTTGAAATGGGACAGAGATCTACACAATAGATTGGAAACTTTATGAAGTCTGTCTTCATGCTTTTTTGCATTCAAGCAATAGATAGTGCATAGGCGTGATACAGTTATGTCGGGAGAGATATTTCTGATAGTCACATACATTTTTAAAGGCTAGAAAGTAAAGAAAATCACAGGGAGCCCCTAAGCTGTAATCTTTCAGCAAGCCAGCTTTTCAAAATAATTCCCTCTCTTCACTTCTTTCCCTGTGTGTTTGAGTCCAGAACTGAAAGAGAAATATAGTGAAGTAGGAGACCTTGTCCCACTCAGTTGTATAGTTCATACACCTTCTATAGTGATACATGGAAATCTATGTGGCTTAATTTCCAAACGCTGGGTATCACTGTCTTACACTTGGATTATGAAGGACTCTGTAGCAATATGATATCAATGCTTAAACCAGTAGCAACTCCTCTAGGGCAGATATGGACAGAGCTCTTCTATGTTAGTAGAGAAAGAATAAACGCAATTGCAATTTTCGATAATGGCAGAGATTACTTTGACTCATGGCCATTTAGGGTTAAAGATAAATTTACCAATCCTTTCAAGTTTCTACCTTGCAGTCCCTCAGCAGTCCTTGCCAATATGCCTATAATTTCGGTTTCATTTTTATTTCTAGATCAGCACATCTCAATACCAAAGACTATTGGCCAATGCATTATGTTGGAAGTGTCGATCTGTCCCCAAATGCAGCATGCATGGGGACACGGGAAAATCAATTTTCCTGTTAGGGAAATGCTACCTCACACACTTCTCTTTCTATAGGTTACTCATGAGCTAAAAGATTGTCATTAAGTGTCACTTTAGTTTAGCCCATAAACATAATGTTAGTTTCAGGACTTGACGATCTGTGGTAGTCGACAAAAACGTTACTCACTTCATCGTGCCTTGTAATTTCAATACCAGAATGGCTGCCAGTAAACAGCTTGTCACAGGCTTTGGGACAGAAGATACTTTAAGGTTCATTTCAGGTTTAAAGGTTTGATCAGGTGAATCAGAATCCCTTTAAGATTGAATGCACATGTGATCTTTTATGGTCCCCCTTAGTTACCTGTGTTTTTTTATATTCTTTTCCTCCATGTCCTCAAATTTTATTTCTCCAGGTCACTGTGACCAAGGGCATTCTAGGTGTGCACTTGTCTTGGTCTTTCGTAAGTTTGTCTCTCCTTCAAATGTTCAAAGAATACTACTAAGTTAGAAGTACCAGATTGTATGACAGCATCTGTTGAGGGAAGAGTAGTGTGCCTTGACATATGCATCATGTGTAGTGGCAAGCAAGGAGCGTTTGTAATGCTGACACAGGGTGGGGCTGCATCTGGAAGCAAGCTGTGTATCAAGAAGCGTTCCCTTGAAATGACTGGTATACAGTGCTAGTCTGCTTCTGTGGTCCTGCATTCCCCCAACCTTTCGCATTCAAATTTCCTAACTGACTGCCTATGAACCAAGTCCATCTATTCTAAATCCTATTGAAAGGATTTTGTAATAGGATGACAAAACTCAAAAGTTACCATTTTTTACTCGCTTGCATCTTTACTGCTCTTGCACAATCTTTTATTCCTTGATTCACAAATTGTACTTTGTACATAAACAAGTGCCTTAAGTTGCCATATATTCTTTTGTACTCTCTGTATGTACTGTATCAATATCTATGTTTGTATGTATTGGGTGTATCTATGACAAGGATGTATTCTGTACTGCGTACACCTTTGTTGATAGCAAAAGGGACAGCGTGTTGATTTCTAAAGGTTTCTATGCCTTTTTGTAGATGTATAGTTTTTGTTGATGTAGATGGTAGCAAAGTTCTTCCACCCTGTCTCCAGGGCAAAAGACCAATATGTATTAATGTCGAGGTGATCCTCCATCAAGGACATCCTCAAATCAAACACTTCTCTTTTGCCATTTCCAAATCCCCATTTCTTGTATTTTTTCCATTTGGCTTTGGTCTTCCACCTATTAAACAATCTGTAAAACCTTGTTCACCTGCCCTCTGCCTGCGCGCACATGTACACTTTACATTGTGACATTTTAATAACTGCTTTAAAAATACCACCAATTTTAGTACCATGCCACGTAAAGTCTGAGCCAAGAACGTGATATGTGGAACTTAATTTTTACTCAAGAATTGATTCACTTTTGGTGCTTAACATATTGCCTCTGGGCTATAGCCCTCAGCTTTATATTCTCTCCATCCAAAACCTCATTGACCCTTCTCATCTCTCCTACTTTTTTGGGTTGTGCAATAACTATTGTAGAAATTGTTAATATACTTTTCCTCACCTCCACTTTGTTGGAAGAAATATGGAAGAAAGGGTGATATGTATTAGGCAAGTTACTGTTTGATCTCTCATGTAGCACGTTCATGCACCCCTTTTAAAATTCTAACACTGCTCCTTACTTCAAGTGTTGTATGGTGTGAGCTATGTGGTGAGGGCTACTGATTGGTAATAGACGGAGCATGGCGCCGAGCGTGTTGACAAAAAGGTGTTTTCATTTACTGCAGTGTATTTTGAACTTCTAATTCATTTGGTATGGGGTATTTATAGTGGAAGGGATCAAACTTGTCTGTGAGGTAGTATGTTATATCAAATAGGATTAAGCATGCTGACCATAAATTGTGTTGATAAAGAGTGAACACCCTATCTCCATATTTTTCTCTTGAGGTGCCTTGAAGAATTAGCGCAGAATCTTAGGCATCTATGTAAAGATTTTCTCCTGTCAGATGTTTTGAAGGGTTCCCAGTCTAGTATACGTAACACTAGAGAATGCACAATATGAGCTCTAATGCTTCATGAAGGTTCATCTTGACTCTTCTGTCGAAGATCTCTGCTGACCTATGGCGGGCTGACTTACTATACTAATAGAAGAAGCCTGCTCTTTTGACACATGGTTCGGCACAGAATGTATGTGCTGCCTCATGTTGACCTGTCTTTTTATAAGTTCTAAGAGACTTTTAGAAAGAGCTGATCAATTACATAATGTTTAATTGCATCTGAACCCAGAGGTCCTGGATGGAGGTATTAGTGTTCAACAATATCACTCCCACCTTTCCTGCCAACATAAGCGACGTTATGAATTGTAGGGTCTTGTGTATTCTGAGATTAACAGTGCTTTTCCTGGTCTATTAGCATGTATTGTGGAATCCCATCCTATGTAAGAGATGCCGTCACTAAAAGGTCATTATGGCTGAGAGGAGGGGAAGTGCATTATGGTTTATTGTGGCGTATCAAAAAGCTGCAGATTTGTTCATGAGATGTTTTGTTTCTCACAGGATGTATTACGGAAAGCCTCACCTCGTGTTAATATGTATGCGTATGCAACGCTGGCATAAATTATCCACATACATCTGGTTGTGTGTGGTGAATGTTCCGTTTGTGGTTGTTAAGCCTGCGTTGATGCCAGATTATTTTATTTAAGATAACGGTTCAGAATCTTTTTGTGAGGCTTCCACTGTAAGATTTCATTAGCGTGGGGAAGTACTTGGTTGATTCAGGGAATCAATGTGTATCCTGGCAATGTCCGCATCTTCAGATCAGTTCCCCGACACTCTCAGCCACCCAATGCCAATTACAAGCCTAGAGTTACTTTTTGTACTTGCAAACAGTTTATTTTGTGGACCAAACGGAATCCAAAATTGAGGGATAACTATTGTTCAGTATTTATATTCTATGTAGCTTTTTTGTTTAAAATTGCTTCCTTACAGTTGTGCATTTCTGCCGTTGGAACATGGTCATTTAGAGAAACCGTTTTTTCTACAATACTTTGTTGCAATATATTTTGTAAAGTGTAAACCAGCAGATATGTTTTGATGAATTGACATATTAAAGGCAAAGAAATGTTACCATGTGAAAGTGTCTCCAATCTTAGATTATTTCAATTTAGCATTTTAATTGGCAAGAGACAAGTAATTGGTGGACTCTAGCTTTGTTGCCTTATCATAACTGATATTGTACCTGGTGATATTTAAGGGATAACGGTGTCTTTGAAATGTGCTTTTCAGCGTCTTTAATTATTTTTTTCAACACGCTACTCCAAATTAAATGACCAAATGTCAAGTAAGTTGCAACATAACCATGTTTGAAATCTTACACTACTCCTCACCGAAATAGTGTGTTCGAGGCATGTGAGCTGTTGATCACATGCTTTGCATACTCCTGCCATCTAGTGTTGGGTCCGGATGTTTGCAAGTTGTTTTTCTTCGAAGAAGTCTTTCCAGTCACGAGGTAGGTGACTCCTCCTTTCGGTGATATTGCGCATGGGCATCGACTCCATTGTTGGATTGTTTTTTTCCGCCATCGGGTTCGGCCGCTACCCGCGTCGGTATTGTTTCGAATGCGTAACCCACTTCTCCGCGTATCGTATCCATCGAGGAAAACCTCTATTTATATCGTCGGGCCTAACCGCGTCGGTCCACCTCGGAGTCGATGGAACCGACTCCATTCAAATTCTGCCCTCTGTGCCATGCGAAGTATCTGCGCACCGACTCACACAAAGTGTGCAACTTGTGCTTGTCTCCGGAGCACAACGAACAGGACTGCGATGCGTGCAGATCGTTTCAATCTAAGAAAACGCTCCGCGATCGTCAGGCTCGACTTCGCGAAATGCAGAGCCAAAACGTCGAATACACTCCTGACATCTTCGATGAAGGATCCGAGCACGAAGTCGACGCACAAGGGGCCAAGGAAGAACAAGAAGAATTTGCATCTATTCCAGAATCGGACTACAAGATGGAAGACGACTTACCACAAGGTCACCGTCCCGTGAGTACCGAACACCCCTTGCCCCAAAATCCAAATCAGCCCAAGCAAAAGGCTTTGGTTCCACCCTTGCCTTTGGGCCACGGTCGGCACCGAGAAGATGTTTCTGATGCCCCGCCCTCCGGCACAGCACCGAAACACGCCGCTAAGCCTTCCGGCTTGGGATCGATTCGGCCAAAGTCGGGCACCGAGCCGAAACCTTCAGGCTCGAAGCCGAAAACAGCTTCCGAGCCGAAATCCTTGCCACCGAAATCAAAGACCGCTTCCGACCTGAAACCTTCCGCGCCAAAAAGTCATTCCTTCCCAGCACCGAAGTCCTCTGTGCCGAAACCAAAAAATATTCCTCCGAAGCACCAGGATTTGATTTTTTACATCCCAACACCCAAATCGGACCCAAAACAGAAGGAACTTTATATTAATCCAGATACAGGACGTCCTTACTAAACTGCCTCGGAAGCGCAAACCTTAGTCAGAGGACACACTCTCCTTTGAAGAGTAAGACTGTAAGTACTAACCCCTCTCCTCCTCCACCACGTTCCCCAGCACCACCTTACCCAACATTGGAGCATTTACTCATTACACCAACTAACTCTCCTCCACCACCACCTGATGATGATGATTACCCACGGATAACGACCCAGATCTTTACCCTGCAAAGCCTTCCCCTCCTGACGAATTACTTGCTAGAACTGCAGAATATCATGGAGTACAGTTACATAAGGAATCTCTAGAGGAAGATTTCTTATTTGAAAAGCTCAGGAAAACATAAAGGGCTAGCCAGACTCTCCCTGTGCTCAAAGGTATGATGAGACATGCCGATGATATTTTTAAAGACCCTGTGCGTGCTTGTATTCTCACCCCCAGAATAGACAAAAAATATAAGCCTGCTCCCTCTGATCCAGCTTTTATTAAAGGGCAGTTGCCACTAGACCCTTTGGTTGTCTCTAATGCCCGTAAACTGGCCAATTCACAAACTACAGGGATGCCCTCCCCCTCCCCCAGACAAAGAGTCAAAACTGTTAGACGCCTCTGGTAAATGAGTGGCCGCCCAAGCAGCAAATCATTGGCGCATTGCCAATACTCGGGCCCTACTAGCCAGGTACGATAGAGCACACTGGGGCGAAATGGAGCAATTGCTCCAATATCTCCCGGATGAACACAAAGTGAAAGATAAGGATTTAGTGCAGGAAGGGAAGCTCGTCTCCAATTTGTCAATTAGATGTGCTTTAGATGCTGCTGACACCGCAGCTAGAGAAATCAACACTAGTGTGTTGCTAAGGAGGCATGCATGGTTGAGGATTTCTTATTTCAAACCCGAAGTCCAACAGTCTATTTTAAATGTTCCATTTGACAAGGAGCATTTCTTCGGGCCGAAGTAGATAATTCATTGGAAAAAATGAAAAAAGATACGGAATGGCCAAGTCTATGGGAGCTCTGCAGTCTCCTTCTAATCGTGGCTCCTTTCGTCGCTCCTTCCATCGTGGAGGGTCGAAAACCATGTCCTCAGATAATACTGCCGCCTCGTACAAAGGCAACAATCAATATTCCTCTTCAAGAGGCTTCTTTAGAGGAGGATACAGAGTTAACAATGGCAAAGGTTCCACACCATGTAATTCCCCCTCCCCTAACAAGCAGTGACTTGCCTACACTTCCCCCTGATCATTTAGCACCTGTCGGGGGACGTCTTCTACAATTCCTCACCATTTGGCAATCTATAAGCACAGACAAATTGGTTTTAGGAATTATCCAACATGGTTATTGCCTGGAGGTTACCAACAATCCTCCAAACATTCCTCCACGCTCTCACAAAATGTCACCAGGACATTTACACCTACTCGAACAACAAGTCCAGTCTCTCTTGTTAAAAGGAGCCATAGAGCCTGTACCGTTAGAATATCAAGGGTTAGGCGTGTACTCCCTGTATTTTCTAATTCCCAAAAAGGACGGCTCCTTGAGACCTATTCTGGACCTCCGAGAACTAAATCTCTACATACTGTCAGAGCATTTCCACATGGTGACACTTCAGCAAGTGCTCCCACTTCTTCAACAGGGCAACTTTGTCTACTCTAGACTCAACCCTTTTGGTGCTTGCGTCGGCCAATGGCCGACGCAAGCACTACCTCCCTGGTGCTGCGCACGTCCATTGGACGTCACCAGGGAGGGCACTAATAAATCGTCCGGTGCATTGCACAGGATTTATTTTATTTTTTTATTATTTTTACTGGGGGAGACGCGGAAGGCTTTCCGCGTCTTCCCCCGCCTTCCCCCGCCCCCCCTCCCACCTGACGTCAGCGCACCGCGAGGCGCTCTGATGTCACTGATTTCCCCACCGGAGCCGAGGACAGCAGCAGGTAAGGCCGCGCTCGACTCCGATGGGGAAATCTGGCTGGAAACGGCCTCCCCAGCTTTCAGGGAGGCCTCGTTTGAAAGGGGAGAGTCTCCCCTTTCAAACGAGGCCTTCCTGAAAGGGTTTCCTGGCCGTGAATCCACGGCCAGGAAACCCCACTAGACACCAGGGATGTCTTTGGGGGGGGTCGGCCCTCGTGGTGATGGGGTTCCCCCCCCCCCCCCCCGGGGGCACATTTTTAAATTAATTTATCTGGCTTTCCCTGGGGGGCGCGATTGAGGCAACATTTTTATCGGGAGACCTTGGGGAACACTGGGTGGTAGGAAATGCGTGTCTGCCCGGCGATGCCACAACTTTCCCAGACAAAAATGTGTGGAAAAAGTGATTTTTTTCAGCTAAATTTGAGGTTTGCAGGGGATTCTGGGTAAGAAAACGTTGGGGGATCCACGCAAGCCATACCTCCCTGGAACCACCCGGGTGTCTAGTTTTCATAAATGTGTAGGTTTGATAGGTTTCCTTAGCTGGCCGCCAAGCACGGGGCCAAAAACCGAGGTGACCCCCTTTGCAAAACCAGGTTGTTTTGTGATAGGCAATTTTAATGTCACCTCAATATGTTTTGGGCCCTAGCCTGTCGCAGGTACTTAGGCCTCCCACACAAGTGAGGTACCATTTTTATCGGAAGACTTTGGGGAACGCGGGGTGGGTGGAATTTTGTGGATCCACGCAGATTCCAGAACTTTCCACCACAGAAATGTGAGGAAAATGTGGGGTTTTTTTACAATATTTTAGGTTTGCAAGGGATTCTGGGTAGCAGAACCTGGTGAGAGCCTGCCAAGTCACCCCATCCTGGATTCCCCTGGGTGTCTAGTTTTCAAAAATGTATAGGTTTCCCTAGGTGCCGGAAGAGCTAGCGTTCAAAATCTACAGCTAGGCACTTTGTTGAAAAAGGGTCCGTTTTCACTGCGAAAATGTGGTGTGTCCACGTTGCGTTTTGGGCTGTTTCCTGTCGCGGGTACTTAGGCCTCCCACACAAGTGAGGTACCATTTTTCTCGGAAGACTTCGGGGAACGTGGGGTGGGTAGAAATTTGTGGATCCGCGCCGATTACAGACCTTTCCACCACAGAAATGTGAGGAAAATGTGTTTTTTGACAATTTCTTAGGTTTGCAAGGGATTCTGGGTAACAGAACCTGGTGGGAGCCAGTCAAGTCACCCCATCCTGGATTCCCCTGGGTGTCTAGTTTTCAAAAACGTATAGGTTTGCTAGGTTTCCCTAGATGCCGGCAGAGCTAGGGTTCAAAAACTACAGCTAGGCACTTTGCCAAAAAGGGTCATTTTTCACTGTGAAATTGGGGTGTGTCCACGTTGCGTTTTGCACCGTTTCCTGTCGCGGTCACTAGGCCTACCCACACAAGTGAGCTACCATTTTACTCGGAACACTTTGGAGAACGCGGGGTGGGTGGAAATTTGTGGAGCCATGCAGATTCCAGAACTTTCCACCACAAAAATGTGAGGAAAATGTTTTTTTTGACTATTTTTTAGGTTTGCAAGGAATTCTGGGTAACAGAACCTGGTGAGAGCCAGTCACGTCACCCCATCCTGGATTCCTCTGGGTGTCTAGTTTTCAAAAATGTATAGGTTTGCTAGGTTTCCCTGGCTGCCGGCAAAGCAAGGGTTCAAAGCTATGCACTTTGCAAAAAAAGGGTAATTTTTCAATGTGAAAATGTGGTGTGTTCACGTTGCGTTTTCAGCCGTTTCCTGTCCTGGGCACTATGCCTACCCACACAAGTGAGGTACCATTTTTATCGGGAGACTTAGGGTAATTCATATTTGTAAAGCAACTGTTATTACCTATTGACTTTCGATGCATTTCTGCCTTCCAAATGAAAGACAATGTGTAAAAAATAAGTCATTTTGAAAAATGACCTATAATTCTCATGCTAGTATGAGTATTACCAATTTCAGAAATGTGCAAATATCTATTGTTTCTAAACTCTATATTGTGTTCCCATTTCAGAAATACATAGGAGTCTTTCATACCGAATATTCCATGTTTACATTTTCCCAGAATAATTGCTATATACCCGGTACATAATAAAAACCATTGCAAGACGCTGCTCAGTTTTTGGCTCTGGGTTCGGTCGGGTTCTTGGTGAACCTACAAGTCCTATATATCCCCACAACCAGTAAGGTCCAGTGGATGTAACGGTATATTGCTTTCAAAGAGCAGTCATAATTAGAAGAAGTTACAGGTGAAAATGTTGACACACAAGGCTGTTTTTTTCAACTAATTTTCCATTTTTCCTATATTTAACTGTTAGTTTCTATTAAGGAACCTTGATGGATTTACACAAATGACCCCCTGCTGAATTCAGCATTTTGTCTACTTTTCTAAAATGTATAGATTTCCAGGATCCATTATTGCTTTCATACCCATTTCTACCATTAACTGGAAGGAGGTTGAAAGCACAAAAAATAGCAAAAATAGGCTATGTCCCAGAAAATTCCAAAACTGTGTAACATTTTTTGGTTGTCTGACAAAAGTCTGTCATTCCCTAAAAGCTGGGAAAATGGAGATTTCAGCCCCACAAACCCTTTTTTGATACCATTTGCAGGGAAAAACCCAGACGCTTTCATATGCGGGACTTTTTTCCCCAAAAAACCAAAATTTAGCTGTATTTTGGCTAAAATCTGGGACACCTCCAGGGGAATCCACAAACCCTGGGTACCTTTAGAATCCCCATGATGTTGGAAGAAAAGGAAGCAAATTTGGCGTGGATACCTTATGTGGTCAAAAAGTTAGAGGCCTAATCGCGAACTACTACAAATAGCAAAAAAAGGGCTCAGCACTGGGGGGGAAAGGCCCAGCAGTTAAGGGGTTAAAGGACGCATATTTCCTCATT
Source organism: Calotriton arnoldi (assembly GCA_963921515.1). Taxonomy (NCBI): domain Eukaryota; kingdom Metazoa; phylum Chordata; class Amphibia; order Caudata; family Salamandridae; genus Calotriton; species Calotriton arnoldi. The sequence continues at coordinate 665,061 of CAWUFW010001625.1, read as the reverse complement.
GCAATTCATCCCGCTCATCGCAAATACCTCAGATTCATGATAGTGGGTCATCATTACCAATTCAAAGTACTACCGTTTGGAGTCACCACTGATCCCAGGGTATTTACCAAATGCCTGGCAGTAGTCGCAGCCCATTTCAGAAGACAGCACATCCATGTCGTCCCATATCTCGACGACTGGCTCATCAAAGCCAGCACTTACCAAAAGTGTCTCCAACACACTCAAGCCACTATTCACTTACTGCACCAACTAGGGTTTACAGTGAACGCATTGAAGTCTCATCTACAGCCTTTCAACACACAAACCTATCTGGGAGCCTTAATAGACGCTCAAAGAGCTCTAGCCTCTCCCAATACAGCCAGAATTCTCAGTATTCAGTCCCTTCTCACTCAGTTTCAACCCAATCAATCGTTACCAGCAAAAGTATTTGTGCAACTGTTAGGGATGATGGCGTCTGGCATCGTAATTGTTCCCCATGCAAAACTGCACATGCTTCCCCTTCAAGAATGCTTAGCAAGACAGTGGAACCAGTCGCAGGGTCAGTTGACCGATCTAGTGTTGGTAGATGGCCGCACCCTTCGCTCTCTGCAGTGAAATTTATCCAAAGGGCGGCCCTTTATCGACCCAGTTCCACAGACCGTGCTAACAGCAGACTCATCGCTCACTGGTTGGATGGTCACCTACACAATCACAGAATCCAAGGGTTATGGAGCCTAACATACAAGACTCTCCATATAAATCACTTAGAGCTACTATCCGTGTTTCTAGCGCTCAGAGCTTTTCAAACTTACCTCATAGGCAAAGCTGTCCTAGAACGCACAGACAACATGACATCTATGTACTATATACAGAAACAAGGGGGGGGAGACACTCTCCAACTGGAAATGGGCTATAAATCACAAGATTTATCTCCTGGCAGAACATCTTCCAGGGGTAAACAATCAGATTGCAGACCTTGTCAGCAGACCGAGACAGCAAATCCAGGAGTGGGAACTTCATCCCCAGAGTCTCCTCCCCTACTTTCAGAAATGGGGATTTCCTCACATAGACGTTTTCGCCACAGCTCAAAATGCCCAAGCTTCGCTTCCCGGTTCCCACTCCCGCTCTCCAAAGGCAATGCCCTATGGATCAACTGGTCAGGGATATTTGCCTACGCTTTTCCGCCTCTCCCACTCATTCCGCTGGTAGTTCAGAGGCTCAGACAAACATCCCTCAAACTGATTCTCATAGCTCCCACATGGGCATGTCAGCCTTGGTTCACCACCTTGCTGGAGCTCTCAGTAGTTCCACACCAAAAGCTGCATCTACACTCCAGTCTCCTCTCTCAGAGCCATGGAGAAATCGGGCATCCAAATCGCAAAGAACTCAACCTAGCGATTTGGCTCCTGAAGTCCTAGAGTTTGGTTATTTACAATTACCACCAGACTGTATGAATATCCTAAAAGAGACTAGAAAACCTACCACTAGGGCATGTTATGCTGCAAAATGGAAACTGTTTGTTATCTATTGTAACAATATCAATCCCCTTGATGCTTTGGTACAAAACATCATCTGTTATCTCTTACACTTACAGCAATCTGGTCTAGCCTACACATCCATGCGCTTGAACTAGCAGTAGTAGCTGCATACTTACAAAACAGACAACACTTATCTCTATTCAGAGTACCAGTGAATAAGGCCTTTATGGAAGGATTAAAAAGAGTGATACCACCAAGAGTCCCACCTTCATCAGTATGGAACTTAAACATAGTCCTTACAAGGCTAATGGGTCCACCTTTTGAACCAATACACAGGTGTCAATTACAATTCCACTCATGGAAGGTTCCTTTTCTCATTGCAATCACTTCACTAAGATGAGTTGGTGAACTTCAGGCACTAACTATACAAGAGCCTTTCTTTCAGCTTCACAAAGACAAAGTGATTCTTCGAACCAATCCCAAATTTCTTCCTAAAGTAGTTTCTGCTTTTCATATCAATCAATCAGTTGAGTTACCTGTGTTCTTTCTTCAACCTGATTCTGTAGCAGAACGAGCCCTACACACACTAGATGTTAAAAGAGCTCTACTATATTATGTAGAAAGAACAAAAGAAGTTTGCAAGACAAAACAGCTTTTTGTTGCTTTTTTCGCCACCACACAAAGGCAATCCCATATCTAAATCAGGAATCTATTTGTAAAATTGTGTCCCCCCCTCCCATCTCCCTCATCATCATTAGGTGGTGGTGGTGGAGAGTTAGTTGGTGTAATGAGTAAATTCTGCTCCAATGTTGGGGAAGGTGGTGCAGGGGAACGTGGTGGAGGAGGAGGAGAGAGGTTAGTACCCACATTCTTCCTCTTCAAAGGAATATGATAAAGTGTGTCCTCTGACTGAGGTTTGCGCTTCTGAGGCGGTTTAGTAAGGACATGTCCTGTATCTGGATTAATACAAAGTTCCTTCTGTTTTGGGTCCGATTTGGGTGTTGATGTCAAAAATCGGATCCTGTTGCTTCGGAGGAATATTTTTCGGTTTCAGCACCGAGGACTTCGGTGCGTGGATGGAATGGCTTTTCGGTGCGGAAGGTTTCAGGTCGGTGTCTTTGATTACGGTGGCAAGGATTTCGGCTCCGAAGCTGTTTTCAGCTTCGAGCCTGAAGGTTTCGGCTCGGTGCCTGACTTTGGCCATCTCGATCCCGAGCCGGAAGGCTTAGCGGGGTGTTTTGGTGCCGAGTCGGAGGGCGGGGCGTCAAACATCTTCTCGGTGCTGACCGTGGCCCGAAGGCGAGGGTGGAACCAAAGCCTCTTGCTTGGGCTGATTTGGATTTTGGGGCAAGGGGTGTTCGGTACTCACAGGACGTTGACCTTGTGTAAGTCGTCTTCCATCTCGGAGTCCGATTCTGGAATAGATGTAAGTTCTACTTGTTCTTCCTTGGCTCCTTGTGTGTCGAATTTGTGCTTGGATCCTTCACCGATGATGTCTGGCGTGTATTCGACGTTTTGGCTCTGCATTTCGCGACGTCGAGCCCGACGATCGCAGAGCGTTTTCTTAGATCGAAACGATCTGCACGCGTCGCAGTCCTGTTCGTTGTGCTCCGGAGACGAGCACAAGTTGCACACTTTGGGTGAGTCGGTGCGCAGATACTTCGCGTGGCACAGAGGGCAGAATATGAATGGAGTTCGTTCCATCGACTGTGAGGTGGACCGGCGCGGTTAGGCCGGACGGCCTTCCCGAAGTTTTCCGATCTAAATAGAGGTTTTCCTCGACTGATACGATACGCGGAGAAGTGGGTTACGCGTTCGAAACAATACCGACGCGGGTAGTGTGGATTGCGCAGCAATACACGTCCGAACACGATGGCGGAAAAAAACAATCTAACAATGGAGTCGATGCCCATACGCACCATCACCGAAAGGAGGAGTCACTTACCTCGTGACTGGAAAGACTTCTTATAAGAAAAACAACTTGCAAACATCTGGACCCAACAGGAGGATGCAAAGCATGTGAATCTACAGCTCTACATGCCAAGAACAGATGCTTACTGGGTAAGTAACATTATCCTTTTTAACTTCTCTAAAATGTATGTTCTATGTTAGTACCTCAGGTCACAACGATTTCATAAGTTGAAGTTAAAAAAATGTTTATTAAGACCATAGTCTTTTAGACCTAAAACGATAATTCCAGTACATTATTACTATAAACTAATAAGACCAACATTGCACCATTAAAATCAAGTAAAATCCTTAAAAATCTTCCCACCATATATGTAACATCTAAGAATTGCATAGCTTATAGCAACCTTATTGCATCCATTCATACCGTAATACCATATTTAATTTGTACAGGTTTTAATAAACAATGCCTTTGCACTAAAACATTACTTCATGTGGGTCCCTCCTCTGCAGGTCTTCTTTCCGGATTTAATATATAATTCAGGAATCAATTTAAAGGCTATAATTCAGGAATCAATTTAAAGGCTAGTCCTACACACCTTGCATTTCTTCTAAGGTTGCACATGCACTGAAGGAGGTATTTGGAACAAACTACCTTATTTACCTTTATGCTAGCAACCAAAGGTTCTAAATGTAATCCTCAATTACAATAGCAACAGACCCCTATCTCTAAGTTTGACCTCACTAAAGAGAGACTGAAATCTGGTGGACAAACCTCTCTCCGTATTTGCTCTGTATCGGTGCTCAGCATAGGAATCAATGCTGATGCAGTCTGGCAGGACCTCTTGCGATAATCTGGGTTTGTATTTATTTGGGTTTAATCTCTAAATAGGGCTTCTTTACTTTGAACTTGCCAATATTTGGTTCCCCAAATAATTTTCTCGTCAGTATTTTCTTTTTAATACTCATATCCCTGAATGGCCAAATTCTGATTGAATTCATATATCAGTTTTTTAGTGGCAATAAGGTTCTTCTGCAGTAGTGTGGATGTTGTGAAAAATAGAAGGATGATGGCTGGAAGCTGTCCTCACTCTGGAAATAGGAACATTTCTTTTTAGAAATTTAGATGGTTATTAATGGGCGGAGCTTCAGAAATGCTGCCACTGCCTGTAATTATATCTCTCGCTGGGATAGCTAGTTTGATTTATGTAATAGCCTGCATAATGATGACAATAGTGCATGTCTTTGTTATTCAGTGCATTCAAATAAGTATTTTTATTGTTTAGAGTGGTATACACCTGTAAATCAGAAATAATACATTTTACAGTCTGTGTCCCAGTCATCTGAAATAGAACTAAGTATAAACGCATCATTCATTGAAACTTTCAACACATATGGCAATTTTAATGTCTCGGTAGGCCCCATAACCTTATAGGGAACCCTTTCCCAGACTATGCTCTCTGGCACAGCATAAGCTGTAATGTTCACAGCATAGAGATCTTGTGGAGTCTGTGGGATGAGAGATGCAGTTGAAGCACACGAATCACGGGTTGTGGAACAGTTCTTTCATGGACGTAATGTTCATTCAGTAGTTGTAGACCAGCATTTGGTGTTGTCAACAAGGTGAAAAGAAACACTCCTGTAGCAATCCAAACATAGGACCACAGTGGTGTCCGGTACATGCCACAAAACCAATTATAAGCAAGAAGAAATAAACAGTATACAGTGACTGGGAAATGTGATAAAGGCCTCTGTGTAGAATTCAGATTCATTTTGATAAAGCGTTGTTTCTCGAAAAGGCATAATTTCAGTACATGTTGACTCATGGGGGTTCATAATAAACTGTGGCGTTGTTTAGAACATTTGTAACTGTAATAATAGCAGCTGCGGATTCCTCCATGGAATCCATTGCTTGGTGTAAAGCCGGAGAAACAGTAGGCTCAAATAACGCTGGATGAGTAATCAACCTAATGATGTTACTGCACTTTTCTAGGAGTATTTTATTCAGAGTAGGGCGAGGCTGAGAGATTCCACTCTAAATCCTTCTTGTTGTCTAGGGGGGCCTGCTGCACAGAATGGGCCACATAGTGCTTCTCAACGTGGTCAATGGACACCTGTCAGTTTTTCTTTAAACCAAACAAAGGAGCCTGGATTACAGTTGGTTTGCCTTTTACCCCAAGAAACGAAACGGGTGGTCTATAAGATGGCCCAAAAGCTTGCTTATTGTGAAATTTTCTCAAACTAGTTTCCCTACTTGTGGGATCCACCTGTCAGCAGCTGGTGTAACTTTTCCTTCGCCGGTGGCAGCTTCAAAATGCTTTTATATTAGACAGGTTGTCTCTGACCTGGGAGACACTCTATAAGACTCTGTAAGACATATAAACATTAATCCAGGTCAAATTATTTTTCTTCTGCCATCTTTCCATGATTATGCAGGCCAGGTACATTTATAGGTACTCCGGAGACACCTCCTATGGAGTGCGTCCTCCCAATACTCGTCTAGGCAAGTTAATCAATGCTCTCTAAACTCCATACAGGTGGTAGTACCAACTAAGACCTGAACTGAGTCTCCTAGTGGTCCGGTCTTCTTTAAGCGTGGTGTTAGTGCATTTTATTAACCCGTTATTTGCTGCTCAAAACAGATTGCTGAATAGAAGACCTAGCATCCCTTGGAGGCGATTGCAGGACCATTGTATGAATGAAAGGTATGTACTGCTCCCATAGCTATCAGACACTGCAAGTTCTTTACGCCTGCTTGAGCACCCGCATTTCTCTGATGCCACACCCATAGGAATTGAGACAATAAATCGATTGCCACCAATATGTACGATATTAGTTAACAGAATTTACAAGCCCGACATGGTTCAAATATAGAATTCTAAATGATATATTGGAGACTGTGAGGAGACTCTGCTTGTGTCTTCTAACATTTGAAGCTTTAAACTGTAGACAAACATCACATTGTCAATCATAATTTCTGAGTTGTGTATAGAAACGTCCACTAGTAACGTTACTGCGGTTGCATTTATTGTAGCTTTAGCCAACGCCAACCCCTCCTGGATTGTTTTGATTAAGTCTAGTCTACACAACTTATTAGGAATTATCCTGTCTCCCACTCTGGGTATAGTAACGAAAGGACTGTTATCTGAATTGAGTGCGTATAAGTATTGGAGAGGAAAGTCAGCAGGAGGCGTTTCACTTGCCACCTTTCCCTGCATGGCTGTTTGTATGTCTGTGTCGATCTTTGTTTGAGATCTGGTTAAGACCGTTAATTTACCAGTGTGTACTGCAGCCTGTGCAGCTAAGTCGGCCGTACAGTTCCCTTTGATGTAAATCCTGTCGCGCTGATGGCCCAAATTGTGCAACACATGGACCAATAGAAGCTTGTCTTGTAAAACCGCTACCTTTCCCCAGGGCTGTTTATTCTTAATTGGATTAGTCTTCATCGGTTTCTCTTTTGAATCCGTTCAGGTGCCAGTGCTTTAAATTTTCATTGAAACCTTGCACACAGAAGGATAAATCGGAAACTATTAGTGTGGGGGCTGGCTGGTCAGCCTTCTGCAATGCAAGTACCAAGGGCATGAATTTCTGCATGTTATGCGGTGCGGTCACCTAGGACTTTGGTGTGGGTGTACAGCGGGTGGAACTCACCATCTTTAACTACACCCTGCACTGCTGTGTAGGCTGCAGAGTATTTTTGTTTAATTTCTACCACTCGTTCTGCAGAGCTGTCAATTTAGAACACGCACTCGTATGACTCAATGGGTAAGGCTCGAGCAACGTGCTGTTCATTTTTTTATTCTTATCATTTTTATTAGCATTTTGATTTTCGAAAGCATATCCACAGTTCACCACATGTTATACATTCTACATAACCGGTTTGATACACAGGAGAATCTCAGCCCAAGCATCATTATGGAGTGCATTAGTCTATCTACAGAGTGACATATTATCTAACTAATTTTTCCCCCAATTCTGAAATTATTTTAGCTTTATTTATCCGTTTGTGGTTATCCCTGTGTCGTTCGCATTGTCCTCATATTCTAGGTTCATACAAAATCTCAGTGTGCAGCATGCAGAGCTCTTAAATCGTTTCATACAGACTTTCATTATATGTTATGTTATGTTAATAAATTTATTAAGCGCACGAATACCCAAAGGTGTCTTGGCGCTGAAGGATGGAATAAGCAGGTTCCTGTAAGGCACGGGTCTCTATTTCTTAAATAGCCAAGTTTTCAAGGCCTTCCTACATGCAAATAGAGTTGGAAGTGTTCTAATGGAGAAAGAGAGTGCATTCCAGAGCTTGGGGACAGCCGCCCTAAAGCTTCTGCCACCCCAGCTAGATTTGAAAACTCTCAGAATTGCTAGCAATTTAGCTCCTTCAGAGCGCAGATGCCTTTTTGGGACATACCAATAAAGTAGGCGCCTCAGGAACTTTGGGCGGGTTCCTGAAGTGCTCTGTAGGTAATGCAGAGGGCCTTAAAGATGATGCGGTTCTTAACTGGGAGCCAATGCAGTTTATGCAGATGTTTTCGAACTGAAAGGTGCGTTGGGATTCCCAGCAAAAGCCTTGCGGCCGCATTTTGAATCATTTGCAACTTGAGTTGTTTCTCAGGCATGCCAAGATAGAGACCATTACAGTAATCTAGTTTTGCAAGAATCAAAGAAGAAATCACTGTTTTCCTACTGTCCGTTGCAATAAAAGGTAGTATTTTTTTGATTGTTTTTAGCAGAAAAAAGACGGCATTAACATGTGACTCGAAGTTCAGTTTATTATCAATAATCACGCCAAGGTTCTTTGCCTTGTTAACTGGGATAGGTGCCGTCCCAAGTTCGTCAGGCCACCAACTCTGAGACCAGTTTGGCCGAAAATTGCCGAAAATGACTACTTCTGTTTTGTCTGAATTCAGTCTCAGACAATGAGAGCTCATCCAGAAGCTGACCGCCAGCATGCAGTCCTTAAAGTTTTGCATTGGTGGTGCAGTATTTTTTGATACCCACAGTACAATTTGTGTATCATCTGCATAAGATGTCAGAGCCAGTCCGTAGGATCTTATAAATTTTGCCAGTTCAGATACATAAATATTAAAGAGTGTGGGGCTCCAGGATGAGCCCTGAGGGACTTCGCACGGGAGGGCAAAAGGAGGAGACTCGTAGCTGCTCAGAGCTACTGATTGTATTCTGCCTGACAGGAAGGATGAAACCAGTGAAAGCGCTTGGTCAGAAAGGCCACTGGAATTTAGATGATTTAGTAAAAGATTGTGATCGACCGTGTCGAAAGCTCCTGATAGATCAAACAGAATGAGAGCATCAGCTCCCCCTGTGTCGAGTTGCTCTGATTTCGTCTGTGGCTATAATTAGGGCTGATCCCGTACTATGTTCTGCTCTAAATCCGAACTGTGTTTCATCTAGATAGTTGTTGTTTTGTAAATAGTGAGTTAGCTGTTCATTCATAACTTTCTCCACTAGTTTTGCAGGTGGAGGAAGACGGGAGATCGGCCTGTAGTTATTAGGTTCAGTGGGATCAAGGTTGGGTTTTTTCAGTAGTGGCAAAATGGATGCCCTTTTCCAAATAGTGGGAAAAGTACCCTGAGCAAACATGGCATTAAAAATAACGGTAAGACTGGGAGCCAGCATCTCAGTAGCTTGCTTGAAAATGTTAGGGGGAATGGGGTCATGGGGAGAGCCTGATTCGGCCTGCTGAATCAGAGTAGTGATCTTCTCATTTGTGACTGGTTCAAATTTGGAGAAGGTCGAGGCATCAGAAGAGCCATCAGAAGAGCCAACATTGGTTTAAAGGCAATTGTCTGGGCTAGTATTAGTGTCAAGTAAGACATATATTTGCTCCACTTTCTTCAAAAGTGTTGTGCTAAGGAATCACAAAACTCTTGTGATGGCTCAATTGAATTTATTTCAAGGGGTCCTGATAATTTCAAAACCACTTGAAAGAGTTCCCTGGTAGAATTCTTTGCCTCTTCAATTTGTTTAGTGAAATAGGAGCGCTTTTCTGTCATTATCAGGTTTTTATATTCAGCCAATAGAGATTTGTAGGTGGATAATTCGCTGGGATTGTAGTTGTTTCTCCAGCGTCTTTCCTGTCGCCTACATTCTTGTTTCTTAGCCCTGAGGGTTTCCGAAAACCATGGAGCGGTGGGTGAATTTCTTTTGTCTGTGTTTTATTTATAAGGGGATAACTTGTCGGCTGCGTGGGAGAGCCAGTTATTGAATTGTAGTGAAGCTGCCTCCACATCTTCCGAAAGCTTATTTTGACTTTTAGACATTTGACCATTAAGCATATTTCCGTCAACCTCTTTCCATCTACGGTAGGTCCTAGTAAGTTGCTTCGGACAAGTGACTTTGTGTGTGGAAGGGTTATGCAGCTCAAAAATGATAGCTGAATGATCCGTCCATGTTAAAGGCAAGATCTCCTTGATTGAAATGAATTCATTATTGGTAAAGATGCCATCAAGGGTATGCCCAGCTTGGTGTGTAGGGCCTGTAACTATTTGTTTTAAACCTGCCATAGTCATGAGCTCAATTAGGGTGACAGTGTTTGCTAAACGGCAGTAAAACCGAGATCATTCTGTTCGGCAGGGCCGAAGAGTACTGGTCTAGCATTGGGCCCATGCCCGTCCCCTAAACAAGTAGTCTGCAATCTTGGAATAACGATTGACAACAAGTTATCCATGAAAAATCATGTCAATCTTGTGCTGGGTACCTGTTACGGGATTTTGCGGAAACTACGTAAAATCTTTAAATGGCTACCTGTCGAGGCCAGGAAGCCTCTGGTCCAGGGCCTAATTGTAAGCCGCATGGATTATGGGAATGCCTTACTAGCCTCCCTAAATCAAGACCTCTTTTCTAAACTGCAAATTCTGCAGAATACTGCGGCCAGACTGATCTTAAATCTACCTCCAAGATCTCCTTCAGTCCCAAGTCTGAAGTCCCTCCACTGGCTTCCAGTTAGGAAAAGATGCCACTTTAAAATCCTGTGCCTAACTCATAAAAGTATTCATGGCAACGGGCCTGTTTATTTAGCAAAAAAACTTAAAAGATATCAGCCAGAAAGAACGCTAAGATCCAGCTCAAAATCTCTCCTTACCCCATTGCGCGTCCGCACTGCACGTAATGGGTGTCGATCCTTTTCTCGCCCCCCATCTCTGGAACAAACTGCCGTTTCATCTTCTTTCTATTGCGGACAACCAGCGTTTCCGCAAAGAATTGAAAACGTGGCTGTTTGACCGGAAATAAAGTAAATTGGATATGACCGCCAGTCTTTGGAATCTCCATAAGCGCCATGAGACCTACCGGTGATATGCGCGCTATATAAGATTCTCTGACTTGACTTGTTTGGGTCCGAGCTATCTTCGAGATAAAAGTTAAAATCACCTAAAAGATGTATTGCATTCTCGATCGCGCATGATTCAAGCCGAGATTTAATTGTGTTTAAAAATCCTATTTTACTTCCTGGTGGCCGATAGAGTAAGATCCCTTTAAAAGTAAAACAGTTGACTATTTTTAAATTAAAAGAGAAAGCTTCGCAGTCTGGGCTAGGTATGGGCTCACAGGATGCTTTTAAGGTGTCACAGTAGATCATCGCAATTCCACCCACTTTTTTCTCCGTTCTGTCGTGCCTAAATACCTTAAAACAGTGGTTCCCAAACTTTTGACTCCTGAGGACCCCCATTGAGTCACCACTGGAAGCCGGGGACCCCCAAGCAATTTGTATGATTTAAATTTCAAACATTAAAACAGTAATTCGAAAACAATAAACACACGTGTGCACACAAAACAAATACTCGAATTACTAAGTATTTTAGTATTTTATATTGAAAGAATTTGCAAAAAACAGGAAGGTTAGTGCTGCATCTCCGTGACTAACTTTTAAATGGTTGGTTTTATTTCGCAGTACGAGGCTCCTGCCAGGGCCAGACTGGAAACCCAAAGCAGCCCTGGCAAATGTTTTCAGACCAGTCCCCATACAGTGCACACCAAGTGCAGTGAGTGAGCCTGACCACTACAAAGGGGGCTTTGGGAGGCTCTCCCCCCCAAGAAAATTTAGGAAACAATGGTGCATTCTACAACAAATTTATCAGTATATATTGAATTTTATCAGCTTTTAAAGAATAGTAAATGTTGACCTTGCTATGCACCAGGATACGACCATCTTTGTTGGGGTTCTTCAATGATTCCCTTATCACCCTCCAACAGTGCCTCTCATCTCTCCATAGCCCCTCTGTCACATGTATTTCATTTGTTTTATAGCATCTCTCATACCATTGAAGGATGTCAGAGCACTTTACATCACACACATATAGGGGCAGATTTACAAGCCCCTTGCGCCACGGGTGCGTCACAAAAAGTGACGCACCGGTGGCGCATTTTAGTGCCCCATATTTCCAAGGCAGGAAAAGCCACCCTGCGTGACTTTTCCTGGTCTTGTAAATATGGCCCATTTGCACACACCACTTTGCATGAAAGGGGCGTTCCATGGGTGTTGCTGTGGGCGTTCCCACGCAACACCCATGAAACCAGACACATTTCCAGATTTACTAGAAATTGTAAATCTGGAAATGTGTCTGAATGCTATGCCTCCCCAGGGAGGCGTAGAGGAACGCAACGAGGAGAAATGTATTCATTTCTCCTTGTTTTTTTCATCTTTCTATGAGTGTTGCATTCTGCAGCATGCATAGAGAGAGGATATCACCTCTAGTGATTGTTTATGTACAGGAAGGTGTCCCTTCCTGCACATAAACAATCAGTAAAACAATGACGTTTTGCAAGTTCTATGTGTGCTAATGCAGCACACTTAGAAGTTGAAAAACGCCATTTTGATTGTTTATGTGCAGGAAGGGAACCCTTCCTGCATATAAACAATCTCCCCACGACATGCAGGCATCCTTGCACCATGGTGCAAATGTGCCTGTGCAGGCGCATGGCCGCAGTTTGTGCGCCAGCGCAGGGGGAAGCACAGAGATGCAACATATTGTTGTAAATATGTTGCATCCCTGTGCTTTGAAAGTGACTCAGTGCGGCGCAGCCAAATGGATTGCGGCACACACTGAGTCACTTTCCTTGTAAATCTGCCCCATGGAGACAATGATTCATACGTGCAGGCCTGGTGTAGTTCGTGGAGTTTTGCTACGCGGAACTCTGCGAAGTTACAAAAAAACTCTGCGAAGTTCCACGAGTGGCGGAGTCCAGTGCGAACTGCAGTTTGTGCTGGTATTCCTGCCGCTCGGGTAGAAATTCTACCCGAGCGGCAGCTTGTGCTCGCGAACTTACCGTTCGCGAACTTACCGTTCGCGAGCGGGGAAAAAACTCCGCCGCACATCGCGAAGCGGAGTTTTCTGCACTCCGTGAGCTCCACGGAGTGCAGAAAACTCCGCGAACGGAGCGAAGTTCACCGCCCAGGCCTACATACGTGTAAATCAGTGTATAGAAAATGTTACATAAGGCAAATGCGACTACAAGGTGTAGGATTCACATGTCATTCATACTGGTAGGCATTTTTAATGAGTGCTTGGTCTGGAGAAGCACAAACTGAGGATTCAGAACATAACACAGTGGTTAGCATTGACTTTAACAATAAAAATGTATTTCCACCCAAATAAACCTTTTTAGCAGCATCAGGATAATGAAAGACTTGGAAAAAACATATGTTTCTAACTTGTACCATGCAGTTTGCAAGCAGCTCTTTGATGACAGTTTATAGGTCACTGTGCTAGATTATGATGGTCACTTATGAACTGCACAGTAACATAAGAATCTCTGTGACAAAAGCAGTAACCCACTAACCTATGCACATAAAAACGTTTTTAAATGCATGGTACACGTTCTTTGCAGTAGGCATATTAACCCTCTGTGCTACATTAGATAAGTCAAAGCTGCCACTTGACAAAACTCTCCTCTCTCCAGCAGGTACATTAATCACTGACGTTATCTTGACACTTTTATTGTTGCTGGAAAACTGCTAATTCTACAAGGAACTTTGTTGTGCTTTTAAAATTACTGCCTGAGGACCCCCTGGGAATGTGTCGCGGATCCCTGGGGGTCCGCGGACCACAGTTTGGGAAACACTGCCTTAAAACCTTGAGGGACAGCAAGGTAGAAATCCGGGCCTGCCGCTTTGTCACCCCAAGTTTCAGTGATGAAGAGTAAATCTAGTTGCTGAGCCTCAATCAACTCCGCGATCTCTAGCCTATGTTTAGGCAGAGACCGGGAGTTAATGAGAGCGCAGCGAGTTATGCTAGATGCTTTTAGCTTTGGTGGCGAGTGGGGGGGGGGGAGATGCATGTGGTGCTAGGTTTGGCTGTAATACAAAGCCACATATAGGACATTTTTCTACTGATATTGCGGGTAGTTTGCTAAAATCTAGGCATATACAGTCTTGGGGCCTGTTTGTCGGAAAGCTATTTAGCTTACACAGGTCCTTACCAGAGTAACGGCGACGTTCCCTAGAACAGGTGAAAATTTGTGCAGCATCCCTGGCGCTTAGCGCGGACAGGCGCAGACGGGCTTGCCTTTGGCGCGCCCGCTGCGTGTCCGATTTCCCATGTGAAATATATGCTCCCCTGGAAGTGCTGCCTCGAGCTAGTCCGCCAACCACCACCACAAAGATGGCGACCGTCACAGCATAATCCCCAGAAGAGATGGGGCACTCTCTCCGCTCAATCGGAGCACCGTGGCGGACCAGACCGTGAAGAGCGCAGTACAACACAAACAACTATAACTAAATGCTACTCATTTCTTGTCTGGGGTCCCACCTATCTTTTCAGTCAGTGTAGGATATTCTCCACATCTATTACTATCTGTCCTGTCCGACCAGCCCAGGGGGGGGTGGGTAGTAGGGGAAAAAAGAGGAGGCGGCGGGAGGACACCTGCAATCACTGGGGGAACAATGGCTCTGAATTCTTACCACCACCAATCTGCACATCTTTCACATTTTATTCTGAGAGTCTCATTTAACCTTCCCCCATTGCACCAGAAGGGGGAATGGGGCAATGCTCAGTCTTGTCCAATATTGGGGGTCCTTCACCATTGCTCTCTGCATCATTGGAGTCTCTGGATTCCCAGTTTCTCAGTATTTCTGCCCAGGGTTCAGCCAAAGGCTTGCGTTGTTTTGTTATCTTCTCTGAGAAGTGCCCTCTCCTCTGCCCTGGCCCATCTCGAGAGTTCCTTCTCCCATATATCTACCCTAGGGATTCTCTGTGAGCTCCATTTGCGAGCTATTTGTCTCTTTGCTAGCACTAAAGCTAGGTCTATATACCTATGTCCAAGCTTTCGGGCCTTGGGTCTGGGCAAGAGCCCAAGGAGGCATACCTCCAGGTTGCATTCAAGCGTGCACGCTAAGACTCCGTTCAGAGTGTCCATTATCTATACCCAGTACACTCTAACTCCCGTGCAGGTCCACATCATATGTAGGAAATTAGCATCTGGTTCCTCGCAGCGGGGGCATGCCCTGTCAGCGGTTCCATACATGACATTGAGCCTATGGGGCGTGAGGTAGGTCATGTAAAGAATGTTAAACTGGATCAATTTAAAATTAGATTTCCGAGACACTTTTCCAATATTTTGAAGGGATTTTCTCCACTCTACCTCGGATAATGGTCTACCAACCAGTCCCCCCACTTCACCTATATGTGGGTAAAATTTACTGTCGTTAATTCCATTATTGCTTTATATAACCATTTCACCAAGTGTCTGGCTGTTCCCAAGGTTACCATTGCTTGCAGGACCGGGTGTGTGTCTGGCTCATGCGTGTCCCTGCCCCATAACCCGGTCATGGCTCCTCTAACTGCATGATAATTGAGAAATTGTCCCGGACCTAGGTCATGATATTCCAGGAAGTCCAATAGGGGCAGTAGTTCCCCATCTTGGTAGCAGTCCCGTAGAGTGCACACCCCGGCATCTCTCCATGTTCTCAACTAACGTTGTGTAAAGAAGCCTCCATCTCCTTCTCTAGGTAATCCCACTATTGGAAGGTCCGGTGCATATAATGGTATTTCCCCTGCCCGCCTTATGCATCTATCCCAGCATTTCAGGGCCACCTCCAGCAGCACTTCCTTCCGTGGAATCTTGGATTTGGGTCTTAGCATTCTGGGCAATAGGGTTTCATGGAGGGACAGGGCACCAAACGTCAGTGTCTCGCGTCCCAGTCCCTCTAGCCACTGAGCTAACCATTGGAGTTGTGCTGCCAGATAGTACGCCTCAAAATCTGGAGCACCCAGCCCCCCCCAACTCACAGGTTGTTGCAACGCTCGAAGGGATACTCTGTGCCTCCTGCCATCCCAGATCAGTTCTCTTAGCAGACTGTCCAGGACCCTGAACCATTTCCTAGGTATCACCACCGGCCGGTTCACAAAATAATACACCATTTTTGGCAGCATTACCATTTTGGAGAGTGCCAACCTCGACATTACCGGCAACCTGAGCGTCCGCCAAAATGCCACTTTAGTTTTTTTTTTTTTTTTTTAATAACTCTTTTTATTTACAAAAATAAACTTGTTGGTCATTTACACACATGGATGTTTGTTAAGTACGGTGTTGCATTCACATATTTACATTTCAGTATATTTCCTTTGCCACTTTAGTTTTTAATGCAAAAATAACAGTTGATGGACAGAATGCAGAACAATGTCATACATTCACCCCAATACAGAGATCTGGGCCTAAATCCATTGTTTTTTGCTCACCATGCCATTCCAGTTTGAACCCAGCTATATGCAAATCAGTCTTGACTCTGTGCCTCATGGGAACAGTCCATCCCGAACTGCCAAGCCAGGTCCTCCCTGGACTGGAAACAAGCATCCTAGGACCGGTTTCGGGGTTTCACCCCTCTTCAGCCAGGATAGCTTGATTCCAGTGGCATGGAGAGCACGGGACCCACGTCTGGGCATACCCGTCCCAATCGGGGTGACAAATGCAAAAATAACAGTTGATGGACAGAATGCAGAACAATGTCATACATTCACCCCAGTACAGAGATCTGGGCCTAAATCCATTGTTTTTTGCTCACGATGCCATTCCAGTTTGAACCCAGCCATATGCAAATCAGTCTTGACCCTGTGCCTCATGGGAACAGTCCAGCCCGAACTGCCAAGCCAGGTCCTCCCTGGACTGGAAACAAGCATCCTAGGACCGGTTTCGGGGTTTCACCCCTCTTCAGCCAGGATAGCTTGATTCCAGTGGCAAGGGTATGCCCAGACGTGGGTCCCGTGCTCACTACCCCACTGGATTCAAGCTAGCCTGGCTGAAGAAGGGTGATGCCCTGAAACCGGTCCCAGGATGCTTGTTTCCGGTCCAGGGAGGACCTGGCTTGGCAGTTCGGGCTGTACTGTTCCTACAAGGAACAGGGTCAAGACTGATTTGCATATGGCTGGGTCCAAACTGGGGTGGTGTGGTGAGCAAAAGAATGATGGATTTAACCCAGATCCTTGTGACTGGGGGTGAATGTTTGCATTGTCCAGCATTCCGTCCATCAATTGTTTCTTTTGCATTTGTCGCCCTAAGTGGGAAGGGTATGCCCAGACGTGGGTCCCGTGCTCACTACACCACTGGATTCAAGCTAGCCTGGCTGAATAAGGGTGATGCCCTGAAACCGGTCCCAGGACGCTTGTTTCCGGTCCAGGGAGGACCTGGCTTGGCAGTTCGGGCTGGACTGTTACCACAAGGAACAGGGTCAAGACTGATTTGCATATGGCTGGGTCCAAACTGGGGTGGTGAGCAAAAGAATGATGGATTTAACCCAGATCCTTGTGACTGAGGGTGAATGTTTGCATTGTCCAGCATTCCGTCCATCAATTGTTTCTTTTACTTTAGTTTTTAAGGCTCGAACCGCCCTCCCCAAGTTACCCTCCAGCAAGTCCACTTGGCTATGAAATATCTGTATACCCAGGTATGTTATGGAGGATGACGTCCAGGGCAGTCCCTCTGGTAGGCCCAAGGGTCTGGCCAGTGTGGGACTCACCTGAAAAATCTGAGTCTTACGTTTATTGATGTTGAGTCCCGACAGTTTGGAGAATTCCTCTATGATTTGAAACGCCTTGTGTATATCCGTCCCTCCATCCCTGATGTAAAGTAGGATATCATCAGCGTATAACGAGATCATATGTACTGAGCCGTCTAGAGTGATTCCATATCTCTCTCCCATCTGCCGGAAGTGCTCCGCCAGAGGCTCCATCGCCAAAGCGAAGAGCAGCAGAGATAATGGGCATCCCTGCCTCGTTCCTCTATAGATGGTGTAGGACTCAGACACTAGCCCACTTGTACGCACCCTTGCAGTGGGGTTCGAGTAGAGCAGACTCACCCACTTCAGCCACTCGACTCCTACATCCATGGACCCCATCACCCTGAGTAGGAAATCCCACCGCAGGGAATCAAAGGCCTTTTCCAGATCTACAGCTACGACCACTGTGTTGGGATACAGTGCCATGTCTGCATGGTACAACACCCAGTATAATCTCCGCAAGTTATCAGAGGTCGACCTAGTCGGGATAAACCCATTTTGATCCCCATGAACGAGTCTCTGCATG
The DNA here is from genome assembly GCA_963921515.1 of Calotriton arnoldi. Lineage (NCBI taxonomy): Eukaryota > Metazoa > Chordata > Amphibia > Caudata > Salamandridae > Calotriton > Calotriton arnoldi. The sequence goes on along the minus strand of CAWUFW010001625.1, from coordinate 647,162 downwards.
TAGGGCATTAATCTAGTGGCCAGAACTTTACTCAGTATTTTAAAATCCAGGTTTAACATCGACAATGGCCTAAAGTCTGCCGTACCCAGTAAATCTGACTTGGTTTTTGGCAAGGGGACCACCATTGCCTCCCTGGTGGACACAGGTAATTGTCCACTCTGCAATGATGCTGCATAGAGTTTTTCCAGGTGCGGGGCCAGGATGGTAATGTAAGTACAGTAAAATTCTGTTGGTAGACCGTCCGATCCAGGTGTCTTCCCTCTGGCCATTTCCTTAAGTGCTATACTGATCTCTTGTGCCTTAATCCCTGCCCCCAGGTCTTTCTGCGCTGTTCGATCTAAATTCTTGAGTTCTAATCCCTCCAGATATGCTGTTAGATCACTTTCATGCAACTCTCCAGGCTCCGCGTACTGCGCAGCATAATATCTATATGATTCATTGATCCGTTTAGGGGAGAAGAGTGTGTGCCCCTCTGTTGTTAATAAAGTAGGAATCTGAGATCCGTTAGTTTCAGGGCGGATCAACCAAGCCAGCAGCCTCCCGGCCTTCCCACCTTCCACATGTTGTTTTTCCCGGTAGGCACGTAAATCTAACATTCTCAACCTTTCTCAGGCCGCATTATAGGTACTTTTTAGGTCTGATAATCTTTTCCTAATCTCCATATCATTCTCTGTAATTCTGTCTAGTTCCTGTATTTGTGCTTCTAGCGTCAGGAGCTCGTAATTTCACGTCTGGCGACCACTGTCTGCCCCATGCATTGCCCCCTGATTACCACCTTAAAAGCGCCCCACTTATCAGTGGGGAGCTAGCGGTGCCTTGATTAATTGCAAAGTATTTCGAAATGGAGGTGGAAAGCTTTTGTCTAAAGCAATCTTCGTCAAGGAGCCCAGGGTCTATTCGCCACAGTAGAATGGCCGCTCTCTCCAAGGTAGGAGCAAATCTCAATAGGAGGGGGCTGTGGTCAGACAGCGACCTCCCTAGGTATTCCGAACCCTCCATATTGGCTGCCAGTTGCCTGGAACAGAGAAACATATCTAGTCTGGTGTGGAGGCCGTACAATGGCGAGTTATATGAGTATTCCGTACTTTGGTCGTTTTGTAAATGACAGATATCCAGCAGCTTCCACCTGGACATCCAGCTGTGAAGGCCCATAGCTGTCGCAGCCGCCGTCGTACCCTTCAAGGGCGGCCTGGATCTGTCCATGGCGAGGTCTATTACACAATTATAGTCCCCCTCCCCCCCCCCCCCAGTATTATGTCACCTGCCGCCATTTCCGACAGTGGTCCAGAAAGGCGCTGAAGGAACTGTGTCCGATCTTGGTTCGGGGCATATATACTTCTTAATGTGACCTCCTTTCCCCTCAGTCTTCCTTTCGCCAATACAAAACTTCCCTCTTTGTCTATAATTGTGTGTGTGGCGTGGAAGAGGGTTCCCGGTTTAATCCAAACAGGTGCCCCACGGGCATATGCTGAGTAAGTTGTTGCAAACAGCTGGCCACGCCATCTGCGTTTGTGCCTATTGACTTCTTCTGTTGTCAGGTGTGTCTCCTGAAGCATCACTACCTGTGCTCCTCTTCGTCTAAGATAACTAAGGATATTATATTGTTTGGTGGGAGACCCATGCCTCTAATATTCCAGGAAATCAACTTAGTCATCAGCCCCCGCCATCTGTAAAGACATGTCCCACCCACCCCCATCTCCCAACACGGCTCTTGAAAGAAGGACCCCAATGTAGCAAATAACAGCTCCAGGAACTACAAACCACGCACCCAAGAGCGGACCGGCAACTGCCAGCTGCCCAAACCTGTAACCAAACCTTAACACTCGTAGAACGCCGCCTTCAGCTCCTTAGGCGTAACACTCTGATGGGGGGGGGGGGGGAGGGAAAGAGTTCACAGGAAGAAAAAAAGCAACAATTGTTGAAAGACCAGGGGAAAAAAAAGAAAAAAAACAAATAGGGAGGACGTTGCTTCCGTCCCGGTTCACCAGCCTGTGCGGGAGGTCGGCCATTGCCCGACCCAGGAGGTCATCGTAGCCAAGATAAAGTTAGGTCCAATCTCTCCACCACAAGGGGGGTATTAGTCGGTCGTTTTCCCTTTCATATAATATCATCTGCTGAACGTGGAGTGATTTTTGGCAGTTCCGTGTCTGACACTGTGTTTACCTCTGAATCCGACGACTGCGCAAGCTGCTCCGATGATGAACTCATATGTTTTCCCGAGTTTTGGGATGACATTAACGATGCTACAGCTTGCAAGGCGGCCTTCCTGTCTTGTGTCTGTGATACCTTGTTTTTTTTTAGTGCACTCTGTTTCTTGTGTCGTTTTCATTTTAGACCCTCCGTGCGTTTTGGCCTCTGGGGGCTTCGTTGTGGTTTAGGAAAGGGTGCGCCCTTCCCATATGCTTCCAGCCAGGTCCAGGCTTCCTCTGGGTTTTGACAGAAGTGTGTGGAGCCGTCCAATATGATGCGAAGCTACGCCTGGAAGACCAAAGAATATTGTAGACCCGCCTCCCGCAGAGCCTTCTTTACTTCGATGAAGGATGCTCGCTGCGCCTGCACACGTGCCGTGAAATCTGGGAACATTAATATCTTGCTGTTGTCTAGAATGTAAGGCCCTCTAGTTCTAGACTGCTGTAGTATGGAGTCTCTCTCTTTCAAGTTTAATAGTTTGCCCACCACCGGTCTCGGGGGAGAGGGGGGGCGACCCGGGGTTGGAGGATGACCAGGTACCCGGTGGGCCTGTTCTATTGCAAAGAACTTGGAGAGGGAGTCCGGTGGCATAACCTCGTTCAACCATTTAAAAAAAAAAAAAAAAATTGTCATGTCCGGGCCCTCAGTCCCCTCCGGAAGACCTACTATTCTTATGTTATTACTCCTGTTCCTCCCTTTTGCATCTTCAGCCCTACGTTCCAGTTCAGACACTCTGGCTGTAAGTTCGTTCAGGCAAACCTCTCCTTGTTTGTGCTCCGGGACAAGCTCCTCCACTGTGTTCTCCACTCGGTCGGCCAGTTTCTGGTGTTCCGCACGTAGTAAACCCAGCCCCACCGATACTGCCCCTATATCCTGTTGAAGGGCCGCCTTGGTGTCCGCTATGGCAGCAAGGACTTTGTCCAGGTGTAGGTGCAATGCAGAGTCCATGGTCGTGGGATCACCAATACCGTTGTCAGGGGAAGCCGGAGTGGGCTCCCTCGTGGGCGGCTGAGTTGCACCTGTCTTGCCCTTCTATTTTGGCATGACCTCGTGGGTCTCGAGGAGCTATGATTTAGAGCTTTCCAGTCCTCTGAGGGACCAACTCCACCTTGAGCGCCAACAGCCATGACCTCACTTTGACTTGTGTGCAGCCCCTGTTCACCAGGCCTTCTTGCCACTCTCCTTCTGGGACCCACGGTGCAGTTCGCTCTGTAGACCCTCCACCCACACCAGTGAACTAAGACTCAAGGGCAATCTTCCAATCAGCGTTTGGGGGGCCTACCTGGTGGCTCTCCTCGATATTCAGCATCCAGAGATCCCAAATGGTTAATCGAACAGGTCCATGTAGGCTCGTCGCAGACTCGTCCCCGACCTCTGAGATCTCCTTGCTCGGTCTACTGGTGCTGCTACGTCTCTCTCCTTACGTGTCTTGGTGGATCACGTTTCTTCCGCTCCACCTCAGCAGCCAGTACTGTCCTTGTGGTCATTTCCCGGCTCCATACCTTCAGGGGATCCGCCCTCTGTTTGAGGCCACTCTTCGTGTGTCCTAGGTGCCCCAGGTCCCCGTTGCTCTTGCCCTCAGTAGGCACACCGCTGCTGAGCTCCGAGTCTTTGGCACCACCGGGCCGATTGCTCAGTCTAGATGCCAAACGAGGGGAGAGGGCGCCTCCCCCGTGACTCAGGGCCTCTCTGCGCCACCGGGTCAGGCAGCCCTTCGATCCCAAGGGGGTATCTCCGCTCAATGGGAGTACGTAGATTGGAAGTCTGCCCCGGTATTCAGTCCAAGCCGGCCTTCCACTGACACCGCTGCTACTCCTCTGTTTCCCCAGGTCTGGCCCAGTATCGGCTCGCCACGGGATGTGGGAGGCCCCCGCTCCCGGCCAGGAACACTTCTATCCTCCACCCCACGGGCCCCAGGTGTGTCACTCTGGCTGTCCTGTTGCGGGTCTCACCCTCCGTGTCCCCAGTCCTGCCGGCTCTCCTCCACAAGGCTCCGTTACTGGCATAGGAGAGAATGTCCCGCAGCTCCGGACTCGACAGGGTCTCCCGGCTTCGCTATTCCTTTCCCTCTCCTCGGGCAGACCAGGCCCGCAGCCTCAGCAGTGACGTCGCCTCTCCGGGACTTTAGCCTCACTGGTCTGCTACCTCGACCCGTTCGCCGCTCAACGGGCGAGTCTCCCGGAGTGCTGCAGCCGTGCTCTCCGCAGCGCGTACTCTCAGCTGTCGCCCCGGCAGCTGCTTTTGCGCACTTGTGGCTCACCGGTCTGTCAGATTCAGCAGGGCCGCCGCCCTATACTCCACTTCGCCTCCTGCTTCAATTTCTAAACTTCTGCGCTCTCAACCTGGCATGGAGCTCTGGGGAGTGTAATCTGTCCCCTCAGGCAGACAATTCCACTCCATGCCCCGGATAATTTCAGGATTTTGATTGGGACGGAGCTCAGCTTCTACACGTTCGCCATGCTGTTGCTCCCGGCCACGCCCCCGAGCAACATTCTGTTCATATTGGAGAAAAGCTTGTGTACGAAGAGTCCGCTCATACTGAAACTACATCTACTGCACTTAACGAAGAGGCCCACTGCACCCATCTTGGGTGTAGAGCAAGAGCATTAGAAATGCTTGCTATAGTGGCTGCCTCTAGTGCTGGTACATGAGAAACCACAATTATTAGTTTTCTCTATGCTCTTTCAAAGAAGAAGTCTGTGCAGCTGCAAGGATTTTCTCTATTGAAGCAAAGGACAAGTTACTTACCTTCGGTAACGCCTTATCTGGTAGAGACGTGATCTAGCTGCAGATTCCTTACCTTTGAATTTCCTTGGAGTCAGACTGGATCTGGAAGATTTTTCTTCGAGCAATACCCTTGCGTGCTGGTAGGTGGCGTCGGTTGGCTCAGCGTCACATCGTTGGCGTTGTTTCTGCTGTTGTGATGTCGGCGTCACCTATTTAGTCACCACCTTGGTGCGCTGACCTCAGTTACTTTTCACGACTTTCCATGCCAGAAGTGCGGAGCCATGAAGTGCACTGATATTGGTGTGTTTCTGGACATTAGGGTCCTGAAAGGGGGTCAGCCCTGGCCGTAAAAACCTGTCAGCAGTGCGGGGAGGATGGGTGGGTAAGTAAGGAATCTGTGGCTAGATCATGTCTACCAGATAAGGCGTTACCGAAGGCAAGTAACTTGTCCATCTGATAAGAGACATCTAGCCGCAGATTCCTTACATTTGAATTGATACCCAAGCAATACCACCCCTAGAAGAGGGACTGTGGACAAGTTTAGACTAGTAAGTCCTGCTGGACAGAGCGGCCAAAAAGGCCATCCCTTCAGACTTGACTGTCCAGGCAGTAGTGTTTGGTAAACGTGTGCAGGGATGCCAACGTTGCTGCCTGACTAATGTCGAGGTCTGGAACACCACGTTGCAATGCCGTGGTAGCAGCCTTCGCTCTGGTGGAATGAGCCCATAAGCCTTCAAGAGGCTGCTTTTTGGCCATAGTGTTTCAGATTTTGATGCAGAGGACAATCCTCTATGAGCTAGTCCTCTTCTGCACCACATGACCTTACTTTGATCCAGCATACCGCACGAAGAGTTTGTCGTCCACCCGGAACACTTTAGTGCAGTCAAGGTAGAACCAAACAACAATGCTCTTTTTGGGTCCAGACGGTGGAGTCGCTTCTCTTCTTTAGAGGGGTACGGAGGAGCGTAGAAAGTGGGCAAGGTGACAGATTACCCCACGTGGAAAGGTGTTACCACTTTCGTTTAGAAAGAGGCCCTAGTGCAAAGCACCAACATATCAGGGAAGATGGTCAGGTAAGGAGGCTTGGATGACAGAGCCTGCAATTCGCTCACCCTCTTGGCAGAAGTTATTGACACTAAAAAGGCTGTTTTGATGGTAAGCAGCCGGAGGGGACGATTGTGCAGAGGTTTGAACGGAGCACACATCGGGAAGGTGAGGACCAAATTTCCTACTGAGGCATGATGAAAGGGGTAGGAGGGAACATATGTACAAGCCCCTTAAGAAATCTATTTACAATTGGGGATTTAAATAAAGAGGGTTGCTCTGGCAGCCTCAAAAAGGCAGAACGGGGCGAAAGGTACCATTTGAGAGTGCCCAGAGCAGAGGCCTGCTGGGCAAGGGTCAAAATAAAGAGAAGGACTTGAGAGAGGGAAGCAGGATGAGGATCAGTAGATCTTTATGTACAATATTTTACAAATGTGGTCCACCGTCAGTCGTACACGGTTTTGGTAGAAGGACACCTGGCTGCCAAAATAACGTTACAGACTTTGGTAGGAAGGTCAAATGCTATTAACTGGTGCCACTCAAATCTCCACGTAAGATGACGTACAGTTGACCGGTTCGGGTGGAGGACCTTCCCCTGCTGCTGCAAAAGAAGATCCTCCTGAAGGGGCAGCCTGTTCGGAGGATCAATGCTCAGTTGGAGAAGCTCGGGATACCAGACTCTCCGTGAGCCACAAGAATGACTTGGGATCGGTCGCTCCTCATCTTGAGCACTCTGGTTAGGAGTGGTAAATGCGTACAGGAGCCCTGAGCTCCACTCAAGATGAAAAGCGGCACCAAGTGAGTGCCACCGTGGAAGCTCCAGCGTGCTAAACTGTGGACATTGCTTGTTCTTGGCAGAGGCGAACAGATCTAACCAAGGCTCTCTTCACTGCCGAAAAGGACCTTGCGTCACCTCCAGATAGAGATGCCATTTGTGATCCGCTAGGCATCGACGGCTGAGTTCATCCGCCCTGGCATTCCGAGAACCTGTCAGGTGTTGAACTACCAGGGATATGCCCTGCTGTTCCAGCCATGTCAAGAGATGCAGGGCCTCTTGACAAAGGGTCCACGACCCACTCGCCCTGTTTGTTGCAGTACCAAATGGTGGTGGTGGTGTTGTCTGTGAACACTTGAACCAGCTTTCTCTTGATTGAAGGTAGAAAGACTTTCAATGCCACCCAAATCGCTCCAAGCTCCAGCAAGTTGATGTGTCCTCTGATCTCTACCTCTCCCAGATGACCACCTCATTCCAGGAGTCATGCATCTGTCACTACTGTGTGGTCTGGTTGGGTAAGGGAGAGGGGTCTGCCTCTGACCCAATTGCGGTCACTTAACCACCACTGCAGGTTTAGTGCAGTTCTCTCCGAGATCTGCACCATGTCAGAGAGATTCCCCTGATGCTGGACCCACTGGAACTTAGTCTCATTGCAGATCCCTCATATGCCATCTGGCATGTGTTACTAGCAGGATGCAGGAGGCCATAAGGCCCAGCAGCCTCTGGGTCATTCTCACCGAAATCCAGGGTAGAGGCTGAAACATCGGTATCATAGCCTGAATATCCTGGACTCTCCGTTTGGGAGGACAGGTCCAAACTGCACTGTCCAGAACAGCTTCAATAAAAAGGAGCATCTGAGAGGGATTCAGGTGCGACTTCGGCACTTTGATGGAGAACCCCAGCGAATGCAGGAGGTTCGACGTATTCTGGAGGTGCAAGACGGCAGCATGAGGTGAACTCTCCTTCAACAGCCTGTTGTTGAGCTAGGGTAAGACTTGCACCCCTGATCTGCTCAGATGAGCTGCGACCACCGCCATCATCTTGGTAAACACCTGAGGGGCGCTGGTAAGGCCAAAGGGGAGCACAGTGAACTGAAAGTGCTCGTGGTCTACTGTAAACCGCAGGTAGCGTCGATGGGCAGGCAGGACCAGAATGTGAAAATAGGCATCCTGCAAGTCCAACGCTACCATCCAGTCTCCTTGGTCTAGGACAGACAAGTCTTGAGCTAGAATGAGAATCTTGAAGTTTTCCTATTTGAGGAAGTAGTTGAGGGCTCACAGATCTAGGATATGGCGCAGGCCCTTTTCCTTTTTCGGGACCAGAAAGTAGTGGGAATATCAATGACAACCTACTTATGGCGACAGAACCCTCTCTATGGCTCCATTGGCCAAGAGGGTCATGACTTCCTCCTGAAGCAAAGTCAGGTGATCCTCCGTCAGCCAGTCGTAAGTTGGAGGCATGGAGGAAGGGGTAGTCTCAAAGGGGAGGAAGTATTCCCTCCAGACTATCTGAAGAACCCACTTGTCATCCAGTCCTGCCAGTGGAGGTTATGCCTGATCCTTGCCCCAGCTGGCGGCCTATGACCTTGAAGGGCCGGACTAGGAAAGTTTGCAGGCTGAGGTTGCAGGAGGGGGGTGGGTGGAGGGGATGTGGGGGGTTCGCCGACCTGACATCTGGCTGCCCAAACCACAGGCTGGAACGAATCACGCCTATGGCTGCACAGAGCTTGCTGAACTTCTGCAGTCATGTGGCTGGGGTTTGGCTGGTGCGGCTGAAAAGCCCCTTCCGTAGACACGAAAGGGGCAAAAGGCAGACTGGGGATGAGTGGCCACTGAGAGGCCCAAGGATTTGGCCATAACCCGGGAGTCCTTAAAGCGCTTCAGCGCCATATCTGCCTCGTCTACGAAGAGGCTTGTGCCATCAGAAGGCATGTCCATGAGAGAGGCCTGGACATCCCCGAAAAACCAGAAGTCCTCAACCAGGCGTGGCGTCTAACAGCCACTGTTGTTGAAATCGCTCTGCCGAGTGAGTCGGTCGTGTCGAAACCTCAATAGATGGCTGGCGAGCTTTGCTGCATCTCTCCTGTCTGACACCGCTTGGGAGAGGATGGCCAAGGCCTCCTGGGACCTGTGGCAGCATTTGCGAAACTGTTTCCCACAAAGTGTGGGAATAACAGCCCAATAAGCACGCGGTGATCACCGACCACAATGCAAGGCTGGAGGAAGAAAAAAGTTCCAGCCTCTTTGATTCACTATCCAGGGCAGAGCTCGAAAAATCATAAAAATGTCACTAGACCTGCAGTTCTAGTAACTTTAATAATCTACTCGACCTAACTGTAATGTACTTGACCCGTGAACTGGTCTCAAATTGTGTGATACTAGGCAAATATTTTGTCTAATGGAGCCACCTTTTTCTTTATTATCACATAAGAGAGCACCTTCAAATATGCAAGTTCACTATTTCTGCTGTACTAAAAAACTCTTTATTTACTGGACATTGGGCCAGATGTACGACCCTTCCAATTTGCAATTCGCAAATTGCGTCGTTTTGCGACTCGCAAATTGGAATTTAGAACAGTGTCTCAGACACTGTTTGCAATTCCAAATGGGGTCGCAAATTGCCAGCCTCATTAATATTCATGAGGCCGGTGCAATTTGCGACCCCACTGGGAATGGCTAGCACTCCCAGAGATGACTGTTTTTTAAATAAAGCTGTTTTTTTTTTTAATGCAGCCAGTTTTCCTTAAAGGAAAACGGCCTGCATTTAAAAAAAAAACGTTAGTTTCATTTTTTAAGAGTAGGCAGTGGTCCGTGGGACCGCTGCCTGCTCTTAAAAAAAATAAATTCAGTGCCAGTCACAAAGGGGACCTACCCGTTTGCGAGTGGCTTACCACCCATTTGAAATAAGTGGTAAACAGCGAGTGTTTTGCGGCCGCAAAACAATCTTACATTGAAGTGTGAGTCGCTATTAGGAAGGGACGCCATTGGCACGCCCCTTCCTGATAGCGAGTCGCAAACCGTATTTTGCGAGTCGGTAATAGGTTACCGACTCGCAAAATAGGGTTTGTAAATAGGGCAGACCTATTTTGCGGTCGCAAACATGCCGATTTCCCGTTTGCGACCGCAAAAAACTGTCGTACATTCGGCCACAAATGTTTGCTACATGTATAACAACAATCGAGCCCATAAATAGGGTACACATGATTCCTGGCTTGCCTCTTAGTTCACTAATAGCATTGTCATCTGGGCAGGAGCAGTAATAACTCCCAGTTCATGTTTAAAAACTGGCTTTTCATAATTATTACCAAAGCATGATGTGGTAGTGCGTTGTCATTTACAGATACTATATTTTCCATTGAAATGGCCACAAAACGTTACCACTAACATGCAGTTTTACTGATAATAGCCCGTAAACAATTTTTGAAAATTGGGGTTCAGCAAAATTATTTAAATTTGCACATCACCAAGTAAAGTGTTCTAATTTGTTTTGATCCTATAAAAATATTTTTTCACCTCAGAATTACAAAAATGGGTCTTCATAACTAGTGAAATATATTTGAAATGTTTGAACAGTTCACTTACCTATTTCAGTGTTGTTAGAAAAAGCCTGACATCTTACAACCTTTCATTTAACATGCTTTGCACAGTTAATTGTCACACAGTTCACTTTACAAAATCCTCTAACTTAAATCACAGAAAAAAATAAATGTAAAAAGATAAGCTGACTTTTGACCTCTGTCTCTGAAAGCCACCAAATGTGACAAAATAACAAGATTTATTGGCATTTTTTTTGCACTTTCACTTTGTGAGCAATAAAGATGCTTTTAAATCTTATCTTGTCACATTTGTTCTGCTTTTAGAGACAGAGGTCAAAAGTCAGTTTGTCTTTCCTGAAGTTAGAGGCTTTTCAACTGCCAGAAAGGGCGAGTAGTCCCTAAAAATAGCTCGTCCTGAATAAATCTTGCTGGACAATGCGAGTGGGTTTTTCGAGCCTGGCAGGGGTGCGGAAGAAAAGTGCCTTGGGAAGTAGAGGCTTGGACTACCAAGCTTTCGAGGGTAGGATGGTTGGTGAGGAAAGATGGGTCACCCGATGCAGGGCAATGGCAGCAGACAATTGTTCAATTCACAGGAGCCTCTGTGCTGGGCTTGGACCAGGTGCCCAGTAGTACATCAGTTAATGCCTCGTTGAAAGGCAGCAAGGGTTCTGATGAGGAGACACCAGGCTGCAGGATCTCAATCATGATGTTCGTCTTGACTGCCACAGAAGGGAGCTCAACGCCCAGGACCTCAGCTGCCCTTCGCACCACCATAGAGTATGATGCTCCGTCCTCGGTAGCCACGGTAGGGGGAAAAAGGCCAGAATCTGGAGAGGTATTCAGTCCGCTGGCCTCATCCAATTCCTCACACCAGTCCATGTCAGGGTAAGGCCGGTTTTGTAAAGGGTCCAGCGACCCCACCCAATCTTCCTCCATTCCTAGCCCTTCAGAATAGGGCTGAGGAAACGACCCAGAACCCAAGGGTTCTGTCGGCACCAATCCGGCTCCGGATCATCTGGGATAAGAATGTGGCTGACGCCGCTGATGGGCACCTGCGGCACAGAGTCTGGGCGTCTGGACCGGCACCGGGGAAGGTGGCAAAGGTATGACCGACGTCGGTCTGGCTCCATGGGGGGGCATCGGGGCCTCGGCGCAGAACCTGATGGAGCCAGTAGGGTCATGCCGCCCAAATATGAGGCACATGGCATCATAAAAGTCCTTGAGCTGGGCGGGGGTTACTCCGGCTCCTGGAAAGACTGGGAAGCGCGGAGCTGACCCAGGCGCAGGTTCCGAGGAACGAGACCTGGAACACCGAGGCTCCTCCATCACGACGGATGGGTAGAAGTCAAAGCACACTTTGGCTTCTTATGTTTCTTGTGCTTCTTACCTGACTGACTCGAAGACTTCGAGTGGAAGAACGAAGACTTGGGGCTCCCGGAGCGGTGCCTGGACCTCCCCCTTGACCAGGAACGCGAACAAGACGTCCAGGGCGAACGAAACAGTGTCAAGTGCCAGGCCGCAAGCAGCTTTAGGGAACCGCTCCCACAAAGCTTTTGGAGCCATGGCCTGGTAGTCTGAGCACGACTTTGAGTCGCGATCAAGGCATCAAAGATAAACCAATTGTAGATCCATCACTGGCAAAGCATAGCTTGAATCCAGAAGTCTTCTTGGACATGTTGGAAACCTACACACCCAAAAAAAAGTTTGACAAAATGTCGAAAAAGCCTGTCAAAAAGTGACAGAGGGTAGCTCTCTTCACAGATCTGCGCTGGCTGGCGTGGAAAGAAAAGAACTGATGTCAGCATGCGGAGGTGGTGCCTCTTCTCACATCTGCCCAGGCCCCTTAAGGCTTTGCTGGGTGCACCCCAAATCATTCTCCTCCATCTTGTGAGTTGCAGCCTACCTGTGCCCCAGATTGCAGTGAGCAGAGTCCAAGAAGTGGTAAGGAGGCAGGCTAGTGCTGTCTCTTTCAACAAAAAAAAGATAAAAAACGATTTTCCCTATCTGTGATTACTGTCTTTGCCTGTGGTTGTTACAGTTTAAAATTGTAGTTTTAACCTGCCCGTGATTGCATATTTAATCACCTGTTTTGTGTTCAAACTTGTGGTTTTTCCTGCCCATGATTGTGATGGAGCAGGGTAAATATAAAAATGTTAATCTCCTAATATTTTCGTATAAAAATAATAAACATGTTCGTTCAAGTAAATAACCAACAATGTATGTCTGGGAAAAGGATAACACGCAGTTTTATGTGCAAAGTAATGAACTAATAGTTGTTTACGTTTCTAATATAACATAATATTTTGTGTACTGAAATAATAATAAAATGCATGTTTTTTGTGATTTAAATAAAAACGTGTTGTTGCAAAATAAAGCGATGGTAAGTAAGGAACAGCTTTATATGTTGCTTCTGCTAGGTAATACCTAATTGGGGTACGTAGAAAGACGGGAGGGAAACGAAAGGGTTTATATTTCATTGTTTTAATAACATTTTGTTTTCTTTAGAAATAGTGCGCTTAGGCCTGCTGAGCAGCAATATAAAATGGCCGCGAGTTATTAGAGTGCGCAGGAGCGGATGCGACCACGTGATAGAGGAGAGAGGCTGTTGCAAAGAGATGATCACGTGCTGATGCCGAGAGGCTAGGATGAAAGTATGGTCAAGGCTGCTGTGACCCTTCTGAGCAGATGTGTGCCAAGATGATCAGCAAGAAGCGTGAGAAGCCTGGTTGAATCAATAGAAAGAACATTATTATACAATTGTTGCAGAAAAAGAAACAATTTGGACTGATCGAAACGGATGAGCGAGTGCATGAACTGTGGGAAACGATGCTTGCATGGACATTCCTCACGGAACTAGTTAAGACCAGGAAGCTTGATTAGAATGTATAGGGACCTGAGTTTTGGACCAATGAGAATGAATCGCGCCATGTAAGAAGAAACATTTTATGCTGTAAGCTAGAATTAGGGTATAAGAAGACCTACTCTTGATGGGAGGGGGTTAGAATGCTGCAGGATGCTGCAGGAGATGCTGAAGAAGTTAGATGCTGTAGATGGGAGAGTTTGCGGTTGCTGATGCTGACGAGCTGATGCTGCTGCTGTTATTTTCCTTTTCCAGTTGAGTATGAAATGCCGCTTTAGGAGAAATAGCATTTGACAAGATTTATATTAGAATTATTAGGATTTCCCCGAGAGATAGATAGGTTGATCTATAGAGTCTTTAGATGATAACTTCATTTTCGATCTAATAAAAGTGACATGCAATTTGCAATTATTCTTATAAAAATGATAAACGCAATGATCTGAATAATAAATTAATCCTGAATTTTCTGCATTCAAAACTTTATATAAATTTTATTATTCTTTAAACAAACGACTCAGTGATTTTCTTTAGCATAATGATTAATAATGTTTTCGTAAAAGAGTTCATTGTGATTGAGCTGGTCTTAATCACCATCAACTGATTCCTACTAGTTGGTCCATCGACCAATGAGCGGAATACCTTAAAAGCAAATGAAAATTATTGTGTCTTTATAAAAGAGGTATCCCGTCTCCTTCCAGCAAAATCGTTTTCTCCTAGGTTTCATGTCGGAGGAAAATCCAGGGAAATAAATGAGTAAGTGAATGTATATGCGGTGTTATGGGCCCCACCGTAGTATGGATATAGTGTGTGTATGTTAGAGAAATAATTGCACCTGGATGACCCAAAACCATAGTAGGAGAAAATATTTTTATTGTAAGCGCTGGATCAGATTTCTTGGTAGCAGAGTTATGGTTACTATAGATTAGTTTGGTGATTATTGATTTTTGATTATAGATTATTGATAAGTTTTATGTCTAACACTTTTTGTTGAGTCGCGTTATGTTATATGTAAGTTTTCACGCTTCCGGGAAGTAGGAAGTGGAACACGTGTGGCAAGAGAAGTCGCATGGAATTTTACACTGTCTGAGTTCAATTTGGTAATAACACAGGTTGTGTTATTTAGGTACATTTTGCGTATAAAAGGTGTGTGAGTGAAATAGTGATCGGTTTTCTTGTGAAACTCTGGCCTTAATTCTCAGGAGCAGTATAGTCTCCACATGTGTTTTATCCCCAGAGAAACGGGTTTATCGGTTGCTTGAAAGAAGGGTAAGGTAGAGGGAAGTGCTACTTTATCGACGTAACTGAAAGTTCTGTGGTAGGGTAGAGGTAAGCGCTGCCTACTGGAAAATTCAGAATTCTTGTGTGAATGGTCAAAGCTATCTTTTCGGTTTAGCGAATCAGACAATGGAAATGTGGATAAAATGTTGTAACTAACAAGAATTGTTGAAAAAGAAATTGCCGATAAATTTTGTAAAGGAGGGGGGTCAAGAGCAGAAGTGACGTAGACAACAGCCGCGCTGGGATTGGACGGTGTGCTAGTCACACGAGAACAGGAGCGAAGTGACGTAGACAAAAGCCGCGCTGGGATTGGACAGTGTGCCGTAGACAGAAATCGTTGTGATTGGAGTGTTGGTGTGAGTCGCGCTAGCATTGGTTGAAATAAACGCATAGGGAAAAGAGTTGATTTGCCGATTGTTGTAGGAGAGAAAGGTTGTGAATCATGACGTACTATGAGTATGGAAGAGAGAAAACGTCTTGGATGTCGAAAGTTAAGAACTTCTTTAAGAAGGACAAAAAGGTAGTGACTAGAGAGGGACAAATTATTCCTCCGCCGAAGTCACCAGCTTCACATATGATGCTGAAATATGGATATCATACATGCATTTGGTTAGAGAATTGGACAAAATACACAAAGAACGATGGAGCATTGGCTTTTCCTGAGAATGGTTCATTTAATGTAGCTGTATTACGGAACTTGCGAGAAAAGATGGTAATGTTAGAACCTAGACCTAGACCAACACAGTTTGAAGCTTTAGCGGAATGGGAAGATGAGATGTATGAACGAGAGAGATCTAGAGGATTAAAGAATCATGAGTTTTTACCAGGAAGGTTGTGGGGAATAAATCATGAGGACAGAGTAAAGCGTTGGAGATACGCTAACATGGCAGGAGGTTTGTTTCTTGCTTTTGCGGTTGAGGAAGAAGCAAAGAGAAAGTGTACTGAGAAAAAGAAACATGTAGTGGTAGAAAAGTATCTGTATGGTGGTAGTGAAACGGATGACGAATTGCTGGAAGATATTTTAAACAGAAATCCACCTCCAAATCAACAGACTTCTGTAGTGGTGACACCTAATGCACCGCAAATGGAAACTGAGAGGAATAAAAAACTCGAACGAAGAAATGAAATAAATAGGTCACAAGAAACATTTAAAAATTCACAAAATGAGACAGAAAGTGACAATGCAACTGAACTAGCAAAAACGTCAAAAGAATTGACAGAGAAAATTAGAGAATTAACAAAGAATATGGAAGCTGTAACTGTACCAGTAACGATAGGTCCAGTAATGCCAATTTTTGAAAATCAGAAAATAAAAGAACATTCTTTGGTGATTCCCATGAATTCACATATGCAAAGAAAAGAGAAGGGATGGAACTGAATAAGGAAGGTGCACACAATTCGGCGAGTACGTGTAGACCAAGTGCACCTACAAATTTGACGATAAATGAGAGTGAGGTTAGAAGAATACCTATGGTGACAGAGTCCGCATCAGGAACACCAGAAAGAACCAGTGATTGGATTGAATTAAATAGTACACCTGTAGGTCCGACTCCAGAAGAGTTAAATGAATGGATGAAAGTGCTAAAAGCGAAAGAACCTGAAGAAAAACCATTAGATGTAATTAGGTTAAAAATAGACATGGAAGAGTTGATTTTGGCTGAACAATTGGAACGGAAAAACTAAAGAATTATCAGGATGATGAGATTATGTTTTTGTGTAAGTCTTACATGGAGAGCTAGAAATTTACATGACAAATTGGAAGAGATTGCAGGTGAATTGGGAGTGGAATTTGTGAAAGTGAGGACATTGCAGAAACCGTACAAAGTAGATTTTTGTGAGAAAGACATAGAAAATTTGAACACATCAGGAAGACTGACCCAGATAAAAGAGCTGATTGTTTTATTGAAAGTGGGGTGATGTGGATAGATGGAGAAACAGATGGACAAAGAGGAATGAGAAAACGACAGATAAAGCAGCTTTAGCTTTTGCAATGACAGATAAGGAACCAGTTACCAGAGAATACCCAATGAGAGAAACACCAGGTGGTAGTTATGTGCATGTTCCGTGGACCAGACAGGATATACTGTCATTTACAAATGACTTCCCAAAATTGAGAGAGAAACCAGTAGAATGGTACAGACAAGTGGAGAGATTTGTTAAAGTGTCAAAAGTGCTGTGGATAGATCTAGATGGATTGTTTGACATAGTAGTGCCTGCTGATTTATGGACGGAATGTAAGATTACAATTGATTGGCCAACTGTGGAATATCCAAGGGATGCCAAAACAGGAGCGCCAGGTCCGAAGTGATGCGGAAATATGATCAGGTAGTTATCTTTTTGAAGAATAAAATTCCACCAAAAGAAACAGATTGGGTGAAAATAGACAGAACAACACAGGAAAGCAAAGAATCAGTGCATGCGTACTATGAGAGATTGTTGTTGGTTTTCAAACAGTATATTGGTTATGAGACGCGAAGTGAAAAGGACATGAGTCATTTTGTATATAGGTTTGTGTATGGATTAACACCGGAGATAAGTGAAAGGATTAAGCAGCATTTGATAGGGTGGCAGAATAGCACAGTGGACGAAGTTTTGAGATATGCTAAGTATTGCAGTGATGAAATTGAGAGTAAACAGCGTAAATTGAAAGAAAAAGCCATGTGGGCACAGGTGAAAGTTGCAGAGAAGCAAGAAGCTCAATTGAATAATACTAGCAGTGAAACAGGACAGTTTAAATCCCGACCTAATATAGGTAAAGGAAAAGGACAAATGAGCATAGATGAGGCGAAGAAAAAGTGGCCATGCCACAATTGCGGAAAGCTAGGGCATTGGAGAAACGAGTGTAAATTTCCTCCTAAACCTAATGTAGAAAATCAAACATTAAATTCACAGGTGCAGAGTGAGGTAGTTACTCAACAAGGTCAGGTGCCACAACCACCACTTCCCAAGAGTGCTAATCAACAGAAGTACAGTGCAGAAACAGGATTCTACGGAGGAGAACAGGTAAAACAGTTGTCACGTGCAGCTGAAATCTCACAATATTGGTTACGACAGAGTGAGGATGAGTCGTATGAAAGCTCATGACGGTGTCTGAAAGAGAGGGGAGAGTGCGTGCTTGGCGCAACTCTAGAGGTAGACCAGTCAGGTCCATTTGTGGATGGAGAAGTGAATGGTGCAAATATAACATTCCTTGTTGACACTGGAGCTACCCGTTCTACTGTTAGGTCAGTGGAAATTCCAAATCTTCCTCTCTCAGGTGAACATATACAAGTGGTTGGAGTTTCCAATCAGCAAATTGAAACACCTCTTACTAGATTAGTAAAGGTGAAAATTGGTCCATTTAATGAAATGCACCGATTTGTGGTGTGTGATTGTAGTCCCGTTAATCTTTTAGGACGCGATTTATTGTGCAAAATGAACTGCACAATTTATTGTACTCCAGACGGAATTGCATTTCAGACTCCAGATGAGGATGTACTGTATAAAATGACAATGGTAAATTTGGAACCAGAAGTAAATCATTTGTTTCCGTATTTGATGCAGAGAAAATCCCAATTGAGTTGAAAGGGACAGTAAAAGAAGAAGTATGGGACTTGACAGGAGAAGATGTAACATTAATGAAAGAAGTAGATCCCGTAAAAATTTCCGTAAAAGAAGGAACGAGTTACCCAAATACGCCTCAGTATAAATTGACTCCAGAAATAATTGAAGGAATAACACCAGTAATAAATAAAATGATTGAACAAGGAATTCTAAAAGAAATCATGAGCAGTCCATGTAATTCGCCAATAATGGGACTGAAAAAGCCGAATGGAACATATAGAATCGTACAGGATTTAAGAAAGGTAAACAAAATTGTTGTACCTTGTTGCCCAATAGTACCAAATCCTGCCGTGATTCTATACCAGATTCCACGCGAAGCAGAGTGGTACACTGTGATTGATTTATGTCATGCATTTTCTCTATTCCATTACATCCAGATAGCCAGCCAATATTTGCGTTTAGATTTGAGAGCGTATTTTGGCATGGTGCCGAATTCCTCAAGGGTATACAGAGAGTCCCTCAATCTTTAATCAGATCTTAAAGAAATCATTGGAAGACTTAAGAATGCCAGAAAAGTCAGTAATGGTTCAGTATATTGATGACCTACTGGTGGCATCAAAAACGAAAGAAGCCTGTGTCAGTGACACGATTGCTTTGCTGAATCATTTAGCAAAAAGAGGACATAAAGTGTCCCCTTCAAAATTGCAGTTTTGTAAACAAGAAGTCCAGTATTTAGGGCATAAAATTGAGAAAGGAGTACGAAAGGTAACGACAGAGAGAATAAAAATGATTCAAGGAATGAGAGCTCCAATGACACAAAGAGAGGTAAGAATGTTTTTGGGAATGGTTGGATATTGTCGACAATGGATAAGTGGTTTTTCACTAATTGCTAAACCATTGCAGAAACTGACAAAGAAGGATGTTAAAGATCCTTTTCAAATGAATGATGAAGAAATGAAAGCATTCAAAGAGCTGAAAAAGAAACTGTGTGAGGCTCCAGCATTAGGAATGCCTGACTATGAGAAAGATTTTGAGCTGTTTTGCAGTGAAAGAGATGGATGTGCATTTTCAGTTTTGGTACAGAGACATGGAACTATGAAAAGACCAATTGCATATTTTTCAGCTGTGTTAGACCCTGTAGCCAGAGCGTTGCCTGGATGTTTGAAAGCGGTTGCTGCTACTTGTGAGTCTGGAACAGAGCGAAGGCATAGTGATGGGGTATCCATTGAGAGTATATGTTCCCCATTCTGTGGAAATTCTTTTGACAAGAACGAAAACACAATACATGACACATAGTCGGCTGATTAGTTATGAAAAGGTAATTTTGAGTGCAGATAATGTGACCATTGACAGATGTATGAATGTAAATCCTTCAACGTCATTGCCAGATGAAGAGAATGTGATTGAAATGGATGAAGTAGATCACGATTGTCTGAATGTGCTCGAATACTGTACTAAACCAAGAGCTGACATCCGAGATGAGCCCTTAAAAGAATCAGATTATATTCTGTTTGTGGATGGCTCATGTTTGAGAACGAGTGATGGAGTTCTAAGTGCAGCATATGCAGTTTGCACAGTAGCAACTGTTTTGGAAGCATCTTGTCTGAAAGGTGTACGGTCTGCCCAAGTTGCAGAATTAGTAGCTCTGATTCAAGCATGTAAGTTGGGAAGAAATGTACGGGTTACGATTATGACTGACCGTCAGTACGGCTTTGGAGTCGTTCATGACTTTGGTCACAAAGGGGTTTCTTGACGTCTGCAGGGACACCCATAAGGAATGGAGATTTTGTGAAAAGGTTGCTTGAGGCGATACAGCTGCCTAAAGAGATTGCTGTAGTGAAGTGCAATGCACATAAAAATGGGGAAGACTACATTACTGTTGGCAACAAATATGCTGACCAAATGGCACAGTACTGTGCAAAGAATGTGGTCTCTTTAAACAAATGCCGCGAGAGAGAGCATATTTCTTGTCCATTGATTTTTACTAACTCAATTGAAACATGGGATGAGGTAAGACAGTTACAAGAGGCTGCAGAAGATGAAGAAAAAGATACATGGCTAAAAGCAGGATGTAGGAAACATGAAGAAACTGATGTATGGGTTTACAGGGATGAGAGACCAGTTATGCCTGATAGCATGATTTCTGACATGGCACGGATGTACCATGGGCAAGCCCATATTGGGAGAGATTCAATGATCAGACTTTTTAGACAAACATGGTACAATCCAAAATTCAGAGCCATAGCTGAGAGTCTTTGTCAAAGATGTCTGATTTGTCAACAGTTAAATCCAGGAAGGAAGACAGTAGTGAGTCTAGGAAGAATAGGAAGAGAAGGGGGTCCTTTCACCAGAATGCAGATGGATTTCATAGAAATGCCACCTTGCAGCAGATTGAGGTATGTTTTAGTGGTCGTCTGTTTGTTTTCCCGTTGGGTGGAAGCATATCCAACAAGAAGGAATGACAGTATCACAGTAGCAAAACCTTTGCTGAGAATTCATTCCGAGGTATGGTTTTCCAGTCACGATTGAAACAGATAGAGGAACACATTTCCAAAACGAATTAGTTAAACTGATTTGTGAAGCCCTTACTATTAAACAGAAACTGCATTGTGCATACAGACCAGAGGCTTCTGGAATAGTAGAGCAAGTAATTGGAACAATCAAGAACAGGTTAGGAAAAATGTGTCAAGCTACAGGACTGAAATGGCCAGATGCTTTGCCATTGGTTCTGATGACAATCAGAAGTATTCCGGAAAGGAAGACTGGACTCAGTCCACATGAGATAATCATGGGACGAGCAATGAGACAAGCACAAGTACCTGTCAACAAGCTACTGACTATAACTGATGATCTAGTACTGGATTATTGCAAAGGATTGGCTGATGTGGTGCGTTCTGTGTTTCATCAGGTTGGACCGGATGCGACCACTCTTGAAAGAAAACCAGCACACGACTTGAATCCAGGAGATTGGGTTCGAATAAAAGTCCACCGGAGAAGAAATTGTTTGGTTCCTCGCTGGGACGAACCACGACAAGTGATCCTAGTGACAACGACCGCAGTTAAGTGTGCAGGAGTGAAACACTGGGTTCATGCCAGCCACACCATCAGAGTTCCAGAACCTAAAGATCAACCTGTGAGTCGGCATCTGGAAATAATAGACAACAGTTCAGCATCAGAAAGAGAAGAAGAGACAAACAGGGTGCCAGAACTTGAAGATCGACCTGTAAGTCGACATCTGGGAGACCCAACTACAAGTGAAACGATAGAAGAAGAAATAGAGGAAATAGCTGAAGTTCCAGAATTTGAAGATCGACCTGTAAGTCGACATCTGGAAATATCTGATACCAGTTGAGAATCTGACACAGAACAGTCAGAAGGAGAAGAAATTATAGAGACAAAGTGGAATTTTGAAAGCATAAGAGAAGAAACTGAGCCAGAAAACAGTGACAGTGAACAACCAAGTACAAGTGGTGGTAGAATTCCTTCGAAAATAATATTAATAGATGAAGAAGGGAGAGTTTCAGACCAAAAGTTAGAAAAATCGGAAAAGCCCCGAGGAGCAGTAGGGACAGATAGTCAAACACAAGAACAGGGAAATTTAGAAGTAGATAGAGAAACTGACACAAAACCGGAAGAACCTCGAGGAGGGACAGAAGTAGGTGAACGAAGGAAGATAAGAAAAGAACCACCACAAGTAGCTGAAAGCGAAATAATTAGTTTCAAAATAAGAGGAAATAACGAAAAGATTGAAACAGAATCAGAAGAGAGTGGAGAAGAAAGAAATGAAAAACTAGAGACAAGAAAAAGAAATTGGAAAACAGAAAGAGAAGAAAAAGGGAGTGAAGCAAAAAGGCAGAGAAAAGGAGACAATTGGCCCAACGAAGTAAGAAGATTAAGATACAGAATAGTAAAATTGGATGGAAAAAGTGCTGAACAATTGAATGAAATAACAAGTCAAAAGGAGCAAGGAAAACAAGGTGGTAAACACTTGCAGAAAACAAAAAGAATAAGGAAAGTGAATCAGAAGTACAGATCACCCGAATGGTTGTATCGTGCCCTGACTAGCTACAAAGAAGAATTGAACACTCACAAGAACCCAGAACAAAGAAACCTGATGGGAGAAAGTGAAGTGCAACAAACCTGAAGAAACAAACCTGAAGTGGTTGCTGTAGATAGTTTACCGGATTTGACACTGTAGATAGTTTACCGGATTTGGCACTGTAGATAGTTTACCGGATTTGACAAAAACACTGAACTGACAAAGTTTACCGGATGTGACAAGGAAAGAATTCTGAGAAAGAATTGAAGAAAGAACCAAGCAAAGACAACATTCTGAAAGTACAGAGTGGCAAGCAAGTCATTTCTGAGGTGTAGTGACACAATTTTCTAGAAAACAAGTACAAAATGGAGAATATTAGAGATAGAAAATGTAAATGTGAGTTTTTAAAAAGATGGTGCAAAATGTGCTGTTTTTGTACAGGATTATTAATAACAGTATGGGTAGTTTTAGCAATAACTATTCCAATTAGTTTAGCTGTAGTGGAAAAGTCTAATAACGCTGAGAAGGAAAAAGGAGCTAACACTCAAGAGCCAGTTATTTTAAGGAGTAGTGCAGAATTACATAAGGATAAATCAATAACAGATTTTTCAAAGAATGTGTTTACTAAATTACTGTATGAGTACGTAGAAACAATGGATGTAAGGGATTGTTATGTTTGCATGCAGTTGCCTGCATCTGTAGCAGAGGGTGTGACTTATCATCACCTCCCTTTGACGTATGGAATAACATGTAGTGTATTAGCAAGCTTATTTTATAAAACAGGCAGATTAGAATATTACACTGATGTAGATAGGATTTTTGCAAAGGTTTCTGTAGTTCCCGAGCTTAATAAAATAAAAGAGGGAAAGATTTTTGGTGAATATTTCTTAGAAGATAAGATTTTAACATTAGATAATATATTTAGGTACAACCTTACCTGTGAGTTAAAGAAAGAAGAAAAAGTTTTTCTAGAAATGGTTGAGGAAAGAAGAGTGAAATTTGAAAGAAAAGTAATTGAAGAGACCAAAACACCTCTTTGGGCGTTTGAGGAAGACCATCATGACAAGAAAAAGATAAATGCAGGTATGACTCTGGATTGGCCCCAACAGGGAAGGTTGTGCATTAGAAGAAATAAGACAAAATATGACAATTATTTTGTGGGTTCAAGTAATTGCCATGACAATTACCTAATTATAGGTGGATGGGGATTCAAAGGGGGAAAAGATCCAATATTTCCAGGGATTTATTATGTTTGTGGGAATAGGGCTTATTATAGGTTGCCGGACCATTGGTATGGATCATGTTATTTAGGCCTGGTCTTTCCAAAGATTTTTCATGTGGATAGAAAAGAAAAAGGAACACACAAAATGATAAATACCTTTACACGTAGAAAAAGGGAAAGTTTTTCAGAAATAGTAGGTGATATTTTTGGTGCATTGATACCAGCAGTGGGAATATCTTTGAATGCATTCAGAATTCGGAAATTATCCACAGTAGTAGATCGTTTATCTACAGATACTGCTGGAGGGTTCTTAATGGTAAATACCGAGATGGTTGCCATGAGAGCTATGGTGATGCAAAATCGTCTTGCCCTTGACATTCTTTTGGCAAAAGAGGGCGGAGTCTGTGGAATGCTGAAAGTCCAACATTGTTGCACTTACATTCCTGATAAAAGCGAATATATACAGAAGTATATAACAAATATTACAAATTTGCACAAAGAACTAGTACCACTGGAGGTTGAAAGTGTTTGGGGAAAACTTGGTAAAGGGTTTTCTTCTGTAACGAATTGGTTAACAAGAATGAGTGGATTAATAATAGGGAAAGTAATAATAATAGCAACCATGATAATAATAATAATATTAGTATTGAAGCTTGCAGTAACATGTATAAAGAGACGAAGAAAGCAGAAAAAGTTAGAAAAAGAAAATATGATAAACAAAGAGAGAGAGAGAAATAGGTGAAATAGAGTTAGAAGAAATAAAAGAGAACCTGTACAAGAAGACAGAGACAAGTTGAAAGCGATACAGAAGTATAAAAACTAACAAAAGCAAATGGATAAAAGATATATGCTATCTGAGAAAATTGTATAACTTAGGTTTGTGTGGTGATGTTAAAAATCACCAAAGGGGGAGTTGATGGAGCAGGGTAGATATAAAAATTTTAACCTCCTAATATTTTCGTATAAAAATAATAAACATGTTCGTTCAAGTAAATAACCAACAATGTATGTCTGGGAAAAGGATAACACGCAGTTTTATGTGCAAAGTAATGAACTAATAGTTGTTTACGTTTCTAATATAACATAATATTTTGCGTACTGAAATAATAATAAAATGCATGTTTTTTGTGCTTTAAATAAAAACGTGTTGTTGCAAAATAAAGCGATGGTAAGTAAGGGACAGCTTTATATGTTGCTTCTGCTAGGTAATACCTAATTGGGGTACGTAGAAAGACGGGAGGGAAACGAAAGGGTTTATATTTCATTGTTTTAATAACATTTTGTTTTCTTTAGAAATAGTGCGCTTAGGCCTGCTGAGCAGCAATATAAAATGGCCGCGAGTTATTAGAGTGCGCAGGAGCGGATGCGACCACGTGATAGAGGAGAGAGGCTGTTGCAAAGAGATGATCACGTGCTGATGCAGAGAGGCTAGGATGAAAGTATGGTCAAGGCTGCTGTGACCCTTCTGAGCAGATGTGTGCCAAGATGATTAGCAAGAAGCGTGAGAAGCCTGATTGAATCAATAGAAAGAACATTATTATACAATTGTTGCAGAAAAAGAAACAATTTGGACTGATCGAAACGGATGAGCGAGTGCATGAACTGTGGGAAACGATGCTTGCATGGACATTCCTCACGGAACTAGTTAAGACCAGGAAGCTTGATTAGAATGTATAGGGACCTGAGTTTTTGGACCAATGAGAATGAATCGCGCCATGTAAGAAGAAACATTTTATGCTGTAAGCTAGAATTAGGGTATAAGAAGACCTACTCTTGGTGGGAGGGGGTTAGAATGCTGCAGGATGCTGCAGGAGATGCTGAAGAAGTTAGATGCTGTAGATGGGAGAGTTTGCGGTTGCTGATGCTGACGAGCTGATGCTGCTGCTGTTATTTTCCTTTTCCAGTTGAGTATGAAATGCCGCTTTAGGAGAAATAGCATTTGACAAGATTTATATTAGAATTATTAGGATTTCCCGAGAGATAGATAGGTTGATCTATAGAGTCTTTAGATGATAACTTCATTTTCGATCTAATAAAAGTGACATGCAATTTGCAATTATTCTTATAAAAATGATAAACGCAATGATCTGAATAATAAATTAATCCTGAATTTTCTGCATTCAAAACTTTATATAAATTTTATTATTCTTTAAACAAACGACTCAGTGATTTTCTTTAGCATAATGATTAATAATGTTTTGGTAAAAGAGTTCATTGTGATTGAGCTGGTCTTAATCACCATCAACTGATTCCTACTAGTTGGTCCATCGACCAATGAGCGGAATACCTTAAAAGCAAATGAAAATTATTGTGTCTTTATAAAAGAGGTATCCCGTCTCCTTCCAGCAAAATCGTTTTCTCCTAGGTTTCATGTCGGAGGAAAATCCAGGGAAATAAATGAGTAAGTGAATGTATATGCGGTGTTATGGGCCCCACCGTAGTATGGATATAGTGTGTGTATGTTAGAGAAATAATTGCACCTGGATGACCCAAAACCATAGTAGGAGAAAATATTTTTATTGTAAGCGCTGGATCAATTGCTTCCATTTAACGTGTTGAATTGTGGGATTTGCAGTCCTAAATCTCTGTAGTTTTCCCTCTCATTCCCGGTGACTATCCGTTTTCCCTCCAAATTTCCCCTTGTCTCTGTGCTAAGACCTGTATGTTAAGCAGTGCACCCCCAGCCACCATTTTGTGTTAACAAGTCAGTGAAACCAGCCCCTCCTCCTCCCCCCCCCCCCCCCCAGCAACAGGGATATTCTACATCAGAGGGTGCTCTGAGGCAGCAGTGATCTTCTGTGTGCTGTTTAAACTGTGTTTAATAGGGACTGTGCACTTCGTTTTTTGACCAGGAGAGGGAGTAAAGTTTTATACAAACACTATTGTCAGAGGACAAGTTAGGCCCTTACCTGCAGAAGTCCAAAGTGTGGATTGAGCCTGTCTGTCTCCTAGGAGATTCTGAACAAGAGAAGCAGCTCCCCTTTCCCAGCCCCACCCCAGGCCAGCAGACCTAGGACTGGTGATTGGCTATTCAGCTCCCAGGCAATCTCTGAGCCCTCCTCTCACACCTGCCCAGGCCCCTTAAGGCTTTGCTGGGTGCACCCCAAATCATTCTCCTCCATCTTGTGAGTTGCAGCCTACCTGTGCCCCAGATTGCAGTGAGCAGAGTCCAGGAAGTGGTAAGGAGGCAGACTAGTGCTGTCTCTTTCAAAAACAAAAAAAGATAAAAAACGATTTTCCCTATCTGTGATTACTGTCTTTGCCTGTGGTTGTTACAGTTTAACATTGTAGTTTTAACCTGCCCGTGATTGCATATTTAATCACCTGTTTTGTGTTCAAACTTGTGGTTTTTCCTGCCCATGATTGCTTCCATTTAACGTGTTGAATTGTGGGATTTGCAGTCCTAAATCTCTGTAGTTTTCCTTCTCATTCCCGGTGACTATCAGTTTTCCTTCCAAAGTTCCCCTTGTCTCTGTGCTAAGACCTGTATGTTAAGCAGTGCACCCCCAGCCACCATTTTGTGTTAACAAGTCAGTGAAACCAGCCCCTCCTCCTCCACCCCTCTCCCCCCCCCCCAGCAACAGGGATATTCTACATCAGAGGGTGCTCTGAGGCAGCAGTGATCTTCTGTGTGCTGTTTAAACTGTGTTTAATAGGGACTGTGCACTTTGTTTTTTGGCCAGGGGAGGGAGTAAAGTTTTATACAAACACTATTGTCAGAGGGCAATTTAGGCCCTTACCTGCAGAAGTCCAAAGTGTGGATTGAGCCTGTCTGTCTCCTAGGAGATTCTGAACAAGAGAAGCAGCTCCCAACTCCCTGGCCAGCAAACCTTGTCTGAGGTCGCTGGGACCTTATATAGTCTGCTAGTGGTTGGTATATGTGCACACTGATTGGTGGTTGTATCTGATGTTTCTATTGGATTAGGGTTAGTGCCCTCATTGGTTGGGTATTTGAGGGTTCTGATTGGTTTCTGGGTCTGTGATTCAATCAATGTAGGGTTGGGACTAGGGCTAGGGTTAGTATTTCTATTGGAAGTAGGGACTAGGGCTTCCTGTATTATTGGTTGTTGGGAGTAGGGTGGGACTAGGGCTAGGGTTAGGCCTTTAATTGGAAGTAGCGATTAGGGCTTCTGGTGTGATTGGTTTCTGGACTAGGTGTGGGACTAAGAGTAGGGTTAGGCTTTCTATTGGAAGTAGGGACTAGGGCTTCCTGTGCCATTGGTTGCTTGGACTTGGGTTGGGACTACTGGTAGGGCTAGGGCCTCTATTGGACGTAGAGATCAGGGTTTTTGAAAGTTATTGGGTGCTTGGACTAGGGCTGAGATTGGCTGTAAGGTCCTGGTCTCCTATTGGTTCTAGATTTTAGGGCTAGTGTTGTGACTGGATAGGGTTAGGGCTCGGGTTCCCATTGGCTGAAGGGGTCACCTGATTACTAGGGCTATAAAGGGCTAAGGCTTAGGGCGTCTCAGCCTGGGCGTCGAGAATAAGGGCAGAGAGGACAGGGGCAATTACCTGTTTGAGCCTGTACGAGACTGGACGGGAGTAGGGCCAGAAATGCTGCCCATGTTCACATTCAGTAAGAGCCACCCCATCCACAAACATAGTAACACATTCACACCAAATGTACACCACACACAACCCTATGCACGGACCAATGTACCAGCATGCACTACAAACCCAACCAAACCACATCTATACACCCTTCTATCCCAACTACCACACATACCCACCATCACCTACAAACAGTACACAACTCTATCCTATACCACTAACCAATCCACTCATCACTAACACACCACCATTCAACACCATACATAACTACATCCCATCCAGACACACACTCCCAGCTCTAATTACACCTAACAGACCACCTTTTATCACTAACAAACATATATTCATCCTTCCATCATTTGTCCAACCAACACCCTACTACCATAATAACACTAACACACAACACACACTGCACACCACCACACTTTTTAACTCTTGCAACAAACCAGTCTAAGACAAACACTCATACCTCTACTTCATTCCCTCCTACACACAACATACACTCTACTCATAAACACATCACCACCCCCTCTACCTTACAACCTCCTCTCACAAACAATACTATACAACCAAATCCATTGCATGAAACAAATACACCAGCACCACTTTTCACTACTCCTCAAAAACAAAACATATCACACACACCAGCACAACAAGATCTTCAAAGCGCAACACCTCAAAATACTTACTATCACAAAATACAAACATACACCCACCTTTCAAACCACACAAAGGAACAAACTCCAATGCCAAGCTTTCTCTCTTCCACCACACCTAACACAGATACAGCAACACAGCAACTCTCTTCTAACCGCCTCTCATCCATTGGACAATTTAGAACCTTACTACATGACCCACATGCTGCACCACCACACTTGACTCATACACCTTCCGCCATAAACACACGCAAACAACATAAGCGACGTGCCACACCTCACAACTTTGCTTCCCCATGTCTACTGCACAACAATGTTACACCACAAAAACAACACAGCACACCAACTCACTCTCAAACACCATCTCCACATACACACGCAGACCCATCAAAATGCCTTCTTAGCATGCTGGATGAAGAACATGATACAGAACAGGTACACGATTGCTATCCTAATACAGCTAATGCCAGCACTAAAAACACACCTTCTACAAACCCACACAATACTGATAACTCTTCTACAAAACAGAACTAATGTCATCCATACCCCACATTTCTCATCCAAACCATACTCCACAAAAGCAGGGGTCCCTCAAGGTTCTATCATCTCGCCCATGCTTTTCAACATCTACATGAAGTCATTACCGGTACTGATCAATTAATTTCACCTCGCGTGCTAGGTGAAAGCACTAGCAACTATGCAGATGACACGCAAATACTCCTTCAACTGGAATGCCCCAAAGACATTGAAAAATCCCCAATTTTCAGTTGTCTCAGGGCTGTGGATCAGTGGATGACTTGGAGCCATCTCAAATTGAATGCTTCAAAAACAGAAATACTCACGTGTGGCGATTGGAAACATTACGACCCGCTTGCCGCCTGGCCTGATGAACTGGGATCACCACCTAAATTATCGAATGAAGTAAGAAACCTCGGAATGACCATGGACTCCAAGCTGTCGATGAATGCCCAAGTGGACAAACTAGCAAGATCAAGATTTGTCACTATAAAAACGCTGCAACGAATTTTCCCTCATTTGGGATTTCCACACAAGGTCCAAGCTACCATCTCCCTTGTTCTGTCCAAACTCGATTACGCCAATAGCCTCTACCACGGATCACCTTTAACGACCATGAAAAGACTACAACGGATTCAGAACTCGGCTGCCAGACTACTCTTGCATATCAAACCACGAGACCACATTTCACCTGCCTTGAAAGCCCTGCATTGGTTACCGGTTGCCAGAAGATCCACGTTCAAGCTACTTTGTATCACCCACAAAGTAATACATGGAATGGGACCGCTCTTCATCAGGAATAAAATCACCAAACACATTAAACAAAGGAACCTACGCTCTAAAGGGGCATCTCGCCTCAAAATCCCAAGATACAAGAAAAAAACCATGGGTGGCACATCCTTCTCTGTTCAAGCAGCCAAACTATGGAACTCTTTACCCCCCCAACATAAGATCCACCTTATCTTCAGAAAACTACTCAAGAATTGGCTCTTCCCCACATAAGCACCATACGCAAATAGAAATTTACAGCATATTCCTCTGTATATAAGCATTTATTTTCACCATAGATATGTACCTATCTTTGTGTATTGCTTTGTATAAACATGTAGAATAATTATGTTGTAAATAAATAAATAAAAATCATCTTTGGTCTACATGTACTTACTTCCATTGTGCATCTATGTACCTTCCATGTACTTGGATCTGTGCGTCTGTTATTTTTCTCCTGAAAAAGCATATCCAAAGCACTACCCTATTTCTCATCCTGTACCTCTATCAATATCTTTAATCTATATATACTTACCTCCTTTATGCATCTATATACTTTCAATGTACTTATGGATCTATATATTTATCAGTTTCTTCTAATTTAGCATTTCAAATGCACTACCCTATTTTCTCGGCCTATACTTCTCTCAATATATCCTCTGGCCCAACCTTCTGACTCATCTCAAACTTTCTTTCTACTACTCTTTCCAATGCACTACCCTATCTCTCACCCTATACATCTATCAATATATCCTCTACATCCACTCTCTCATTTATCCCAAACCCCATACCACTACTATGATCCCCAAAATAACCCTTTCTAGACTCTCTCCTACTCTACCCCTCCTTGCATCATCTGACACCTCTTTTTACTATACCGATCCCCCAAAACAAACCTTTCTAAAACTCTTCCCTCTGACTCTTCCCCTCAAAAACCCCTTTTTACTCATCCAAAAGCCTCCTCCTACTGCTATGACCTAAAAAAAAAAGAAAAATCTCACTCTTCTGTCCCTCCACTATCCTTTTCAATCAAAATAACCGACTAAGATGTTTACTTCTCAAATTCCATATTCCACTATACTAATTCACCACTAATCCTTTATGGGTTCCAGAGTAGCGTGCTACTGGCCAATAAAGGGTTTCATCACCCATCAGGGTTACCAGCGCTATATAAATGCAAACCTTTTTCCCTTTTCTAACCCTCCCCAACCCTTCTCAATCCAAATAACTGACTAACATATCCACCACTAAAATTACTTACACGTTTCGCCATACTAATTCAACAGTAATCCTTATGGGTTCCACAGTAGCGTGCTACTCGCCAACAAAGCGCTTCAAAACCCATTCAAGGGGTAGCAAGCGCTATATAAATACAAACCTCTTTCCCTCTTCTATCCCGCAACCTACCCTTCTCTATCGAAATAACTGAATAACATATCCACCACTCAAATTACTTCATTCTTCACTATACTAATTTTCAACACTAATCCTTTATGGGTTCCGGAATAGGGTCCTACTGGGCAGAAAAGCGCTTCAACAACCATCAGGGGTAACAGGTGCTACATGAATGCAAACCTTTCTTCCCTTTTATCCCTCCGCTACCCTTCTCACTCCAAATAACTGACTAATATCCACCACTCAAATTACTTTCATATTTCACCATACTAATTCAGCACTAATCCTTTATGGGTTTCCGGAGTAGCGTGCTTCAACACCCCATCAGGGGTAACAAGCGCTATATAAATACAAACCTTTTTTTTCCCTCTTCTATCCTTCTGCTATCCTTCGGAATCCGAATAACTGACTAACCTATCCACCACTTAAAATTTACTTGCATGTTTCACTATACTAATTCAACACTAATCTTCTGTGGGTCCCGGAGTAGCGTGCTACTCACCGAAAAAGCGCTTCGACGCCTCGTCAGGGGTAGTAAGCGCTATATAAATGCAATTACAATACAATATAGATGAACCAGAGGTCACAACGGCGGACATGATGATGTCATGCGGAGCCAACCAACGCCTCCTTCCTATAAGGGTATTGCTTGAAGAAAAATCTTCTGGATCCAGTCTAACGCCTGGGAAGTTCAAAGGTAATGAATCTGCAGCTGGATGTCTCTATCAGTTACATGCTTTAGATGGAGAATACAAGTGTGACTTGTACGTTATGGGAATCATCTATCCCTCATTGTAGATTACATGTGTAACCTGAGTAGTTTGGTATGACTCTTAATACTAGGTTTCAGACCCATGTTCAGAAGGCCACGGGGCAAGTGGGAGTTACTAGGCCCAACCGTGGGTCTGAGGCCTTTTGATCCTGATGTCCAACCTACTATGGGTCCTAAGCAACTTGGCCAAGTGCACCTTAAGCACTGACTCCCACTGGTAGTGCAGGTTGAGCCGTCCAAGGCTTTTCGGAGAAGAGGTAGACAGGGGGGGTGAACACAGGCTCACAACTTAAAATATGTTCAATGACAGTAATAAATTATTGTCTTGCTAGCGCTAGTGGTTATTCCCTATTTACTATAGGCAACATTCAGGTTTAGCCCCACTAGTAGTCCAAGTCTCAGTAGTCCCACTCCAACTCTAAAGTCAAGAGTGTTCCAACGCCGAAGCGCTATATGGCAGGCACATTCCCTGGGGGGCCTTCCAGCCCATCAATCAGACTTACCCGCACCAGCAGGACCTGCACAACCGGAGTCTCTGTGAGCAACTTACCTGTGGGCGCGGAGGCTGCAACAACTGTATCCGATGAGTATCGTAGACACAGCCCTGCAGGGGCAGAGGTCAAGTGTCTTAGAGTTCCTCAAATGCTGTCCTGCTGCGGACTGGTGTCCTCTACGTTCTGCTATACTGGTACGTTTCCTTAGATGCCCCTCATTCGGGGAGGTTTGGGGGATTCAACGCTCCAGGTGCAGATCGTCAGTCTGTGCTTGGCCCACACAAGTTACCACATTGGCCTCTTCCTCTCGACAATGAGCTCTTTGCCTTTTTCCCGGTGGCCCCACCTGGCATATGGGGTCACCACACTTGGTCTTCACTCAGGCAACAGCCGTATTTGCACAGCAGCAGTGTCCTCGTCACAGCGGCCCCCTCTGGCTGGTTACTGACTCACCACACACAGGCGACAGCGCGATTGGCACAGCAATCTTAACGGTCCCCTCTGCATACGGGGGTCACCGACTCACACCTGCATACAGGCAACAACGCGATCAGTGCAACGAAGTTCACAGCTCACTTCACTGCGGCCCTTCACTGGCATATGGGGGTCACCGACTTAATCCTGCACATGGGCAACGACCCGATCTGTGCAGCAGTCGTCTTCTTTCACCTCGTTACAGGTATTCACTCGCTAGATCCCCCACCGGACGGTGTCCCCTCTAGCTCTCCACTTCCGCACAGAGGAGAGGATGTAGCCTTACGGCTAGAGCGGTGGACATTGAAGCTTGGGAACCGTGTTCAAGACTCTGCAACGATGCTCAACATCCTGTGATTCTGGGCAATTACTTAATCTCCCTGTGCCTAACAAAAATTAATGTGTCCTTGTGTGAACTAAACTGGTGCTCATGTAAAGCCCTCTCATACCCAATAACTTCGGGTCTAGTTCGTGCTATATAAAACTCTAATAAAATAAAGAGCTCACTGGTCTTGGCAAGCAGGCAGACACTGGTGCTCCAGGGGCAGGTGGTCTTGGATGTGCCTGGGTGATGTCTCCTCACCATACTGGGAGACTTGCAGGCCTTCACCTCCAGCCCTGGTCACAGGCAGAAGTCTTGCAAAGTTTCTCCTCGCACAGCCCGTCTGGCTGCTTGACAGTTTTGTGGAGCTTGATCTCCCCTATTTATTGTCCATTTCCAGATATCAAATATGATTTAGTGTCTGAGCCTTTGAAGTTCATGTTGGGGCTCCGCTTCCCATTGAAATGCCGTCACATGTGCTCTGCCCTTCCTCCAGAGAGCAGTCTGTCATAACAGAAGCAACTCCAAATCCTTCAGTCAGCCCTGGGTCTCTCAAAATGGAACCCAGAATCTTTCATGTATTGGACCCTTCACAGGCACACATAGACCCAGCACATTCATATAACACACATGCACTACTCAGCACTACAGCATCCATGTATTGTACTATCCAAAGGCACACTTGCACCCAGCACATGCATATAACACACATACACTGCATAGCACTACATACTAATCTAATATAGGCCAAGGGTGAGTTAAGCACACAGCAGCTGAACTTTACATGAGTGAGCCAGTAGGCGTCACTCCAGTGACATAGGTAAAAAGCATTGGCAGAGCCAATAGGTCTCACCTATACAAGAGCTATTGGCTTTGGCAATGTGTTTTGGTGATGTTCTACACCAGTGAGACTGCTGTTAACAATGGTTAAAAGTTAGTGGCGGGGAGTATAGTAGAGTAGAGTTCAGGGGGTAAAGTTTCGTAGAGTGGATTTGTTGGAGTACAGTGTCGCAGAGTGGAGTAGGGGGGAGTGGCTTGTCGTAGAGTTGAGAAGAGTTCAATGGTTCCGTGGCAGAGTGTTGTAGAGTGCAGTGTCATAGAGTAGAGTGGAATAGGGTGGAGTGGGTTGGAGTGGACTGAGGAAGTGGGGTGGATTGGATTAGGGTGGGGTGGATTGGATTGCGGTAGAGTGGGTGGATTGAGGGGAGTGGGATGGATTGAGTGGAGTGGACTGAAATGGGGTGAGGTGGATTGGCGTGGGTGGTTCAGATTGAGTTGAGGTGGATGCATTGGACTGAAGTGATAGGACTGGGGTGGGATGGATTGGAGTTGGGTGAAGTTGAATGGGGTGGATTAGATTAGGGTGGATTGGGTTGGAGTGGGTTGGAGTGGATTGGCTTGGAGTGGGTTGGATTGGGGTGAGTTGGATTGGGGTGGGGTGAATTGGAGAGGGGTGGGGTGAATTGGAGAGGGGTGGGGTGAATTGGAGAGGGGTGGGGTGAATTGGAGAGGGGTGTGGTGGATTGTAATGGAGTGGATTGGATAAGGGTGGAGTGGGGTGGTATGGTTGGATTGGGGTGGGGTGCAGTAGCTTGGAGTGAGTTGAATTGGATTTAGTGGGGTGGATTGGATTTTGTGGGGTGGATTAGGCAGATTGAAGTGTGGTGGGTTGGGTTTTCTGGAGTGGGTTGCAGTGGGGTGGATTGGAGTGGACTGGACTCGATTTGAGTGGGGTGGATTGTGATGGATTGGACTGGAGTGGGTTGGAATGGATTGCAGTGGGGAGGATTGGATTGGGTGGGTTGGAGAGGGTTGGGGTGGATTGGAGTGAGGTGGATTGGGGTGGATTGGATAAGGATGGAGTGGAATGGAGTGGGGTGCTTTGGATTGTGGTGGGGTGCAGTAGCTTGGACTGGAGTAGGGTGGATTGCATTGAGGTGGGGTGAATTGGATTTAGTGGGGTGGATTAGGTAGGGTGGATGGGGGTGGGGTAGATTTTTCTGGAGTGGGTTGCAGTGGGGTGGATTTGAGTGGAATGGACTGGACTCGATTTGAGTGGGGTGGATTGTGGTGAATTGGACTGGAGTGGGTTGTAATGAATTGCAGTGGGGAGGATTGGGGTGGGGTGGGTTGGAGATGGTTGGGGTGGATAGGAGTGAGGTGGATTGTATTGGGGTGGATTGGATAAGGGTGGGGTAGCCTTGAGTGGGGGATTTGGATTGTGGTGGGGTGCAGTAGCTTGGATTTGAGATGGGGTGGATTGAATTGGATGGAGTGCGGTGGATTGGATTTAGTGGGGTAGATTAGGTGGGGTGGATTGGAGTGGAGTTGGGTGGATTTTTTGGAGTGGGTTGCAGTGGGGTTGATTGGATTGGAGTGTAGTGGAGTGGACTGGAGTGGGTTGGACTGCATTGCAGTGGGGAGGATTGGAGTGGGGTGACGTGGAGTGGGGTGGATTAGGGTGCTTTTGGGTGGGGTGGATTAAGATGTTCAAGTGGGTGGGGTGGATTGGATTAGAGGGGGTTAATTGGGATGGTGTGAGGTGAATTGGATTGGAGTGGGATTGATTGGAGTAGGTAGATTGGAGTGGGGTGAGCTGGATGGATTGGCTTGGGTTAGAGTGGGGTGGACTGAACTGAGGTGGGCGTGGATTGGATTTTCTAGTGGAGTGGATTTTGGAGAGTGGAGGTGACGTGCCGCAGGTCAGAGGAAGTGACGTGTTACGAGAAGCAGTGCTGGCGAAGGCCACTGTGAAGGCTGTGAAAGCCGCCAGCATGTTCAGCCAGGAACCGGGCAAGTAAAGCCAGGCAAAAGTCAGCCATAAGCTTAAGACACCAAGCCCTGCCTCCGAGCTTAACCCCAAACCCTGAGTGCAAGGAGTGGCGGGAAGTTCTGCGAGACGTGGCACGAGTGTCATGGACTGGGCGCAGCAGGGAACCACGCTCACAGTTCCCTGACGCAAACGCTTGCCGTTTGCTGTCTCCATCTGGTCATCATTGAGACGCTGAGAGCTGCATTGAGGTCGATAGTGCAATTTGTGGAATCCAGGCCTGGCTGGATTCGTGCTGCGATGAGGCTAGGCCTCTTTCGTATGCCGCAGCAGTAACGGGGACATATACACAACTTGCATGTATGAGCCAAGACCCCGAGCGGTCTTGCGCTCCTTTATTTATACCTTCGGGCAAGCCCACCCTCCGGGTGCGTGCAGCAATGTTACAATGTATAGTGCGGGCCGGGTGGCACCGTCCCTACATCCCTCCATCCCTCCAATCTTTTAGATACGATGCTATTATAATGATCATGATTTAGTCCTTAGACATGCGGGACACAAAGTCTCTTAGTCTTTTGCTGGGGGCGGGATTCGGCCGAAGACCATACCTCTGGCTCCGGGAGTTGTTCTAAACCTGTGTCCCCACAGAGTCCTCCCAATGACGGTGTGCTCGCACTGGGGTTTAACTGTTCAACACCAGCTGGTGTTCCACCTTCTGGACGCGTTGGCGCCGTTGCGTGATTGTTCCTTGGGGTACTCCTTGGCATCATTTCCTCTCCCCACTCTTCCGTTCCAGTTTCTTCATCTTCTGCTGGGAGCCTTTCCCCCACATTCTTGAACCACGAGACGTTCCTCATGACCACCCGAGTCCCGTGTTTGGCCGACACCATGGTTCCCTGCACGTTGGTGACTTCCCACACCTCTGGCTCATACGGGGTGCGATACTTCCAGCCAGGGTACCGATCCTTCACGATGACCCGGTCTCCTACTTGAATGTCCACCGTTTGCGCCCGGCGAGCTTGGCTTGCCTTGTCGTTGGTGGCCCGTCTCCTGGCTTGTGCAGTGGCTTGGTCCAGATCCGGTGAACTCCAGGATGGATCCACAGGAATGCTGTCTCGAGGCACCTTCCGGAATAACAGGTGCGCCGGGGCACACTGTGTCGTACAGTGGGGTGTCTGGCGGTACGCCCTCAAGAATTGCTGTAGGCAGTGCTCGACATCATCGCCCTTTTCAACGCCAATCCTGAGAGCCCTGTTCAGAGTCCTCATGAAACGTTCTACTTCCCCCATTTGCCTGTGGCCACTGCGGCGTGATCTTGCGGTGTCGAATAGCAAGGGACGTCAGATACTCCTGGAATTCTCTCCCTTGGAAGGGTGGTCTATTATCTGACTTGGCTTCTTCCGGAAGTCCCATCATCGCGAAGACGCGGTCGAGCGTGGCTTTGACCTGGGGAAAAGCTGTCGACGACACCACCTCTACCACCGGGAATTTGGAGTGGGAGTCAATGAGGATCAGAGTGCTTTGTCCATCGGGGAACGATCCGAAATCAATGCTGACTTGAGTCCACGGCTCGGGACATGGAGCTCCTGTAATGACCGGAGGTGGCGCCGGGTCATTGCCGGTGATGTTACACGAGTGGCATGTGCGGATGGCTTCCTCGACCATAGTGTCCATGCCAGGGAACCATACTTTGTTTCTGAGACAGGCCTTAGTTTTCGCGATCCCTTGATGCCCTTGATGCGCCAGACTGACAACTCTCTCCTGAAGGCTCCTGGGGATCACCAGGGTTGTGCCGCGCAAGACAACCCCGTGCAGTCGTTCGCTTAGTTCACTGCGGGCCCTCCACAGTTGTCGACGGGACATTCTTTCCTCTTCTGTTAGGGCACGCGCTCCATCGAGAAAGTGTTGCCCGCTCCGGTCCGCCAATGTTGCCTTTACCTTGGCCAGACCTTCGTCTGTCTCGGTGGCTCTTCCAATGTCTTCAAGCGTGAGAGCGTTTGGGCAGGCCTCCTGAGATATCATCCGGACAAACTCCTCCGTGTTGTCCTCATCAGCAAGCCTTTCCATTGAGGTGTCAGTCTTGGCAGGGTGACGTGACAGAAAGTCAGCCGGGTTGTTGATCCCAGGCCGAAAGATGACTTCAAAGCGATAGGCTTGCAGTTGACTGCCCATCTCTCGATTCATGGGGGAGCCAATCTGGAAGTGCCCGCAAAGAGGGGAATTAGAGGCTTGTGGTCTGTGACCACGCGAAACTCCTGCCCATAGAGATAGAGGTGAAAGTGATGGCACGCCCACTTGATGGCCAGAGCTTCACACTCTATCTGGGCGTACCGCATCTCCCTTCCCGTTAGAGCTCTGCTGGCATAAGCAACTGTTACCCATTCTTTCGCCATTGTTTCTTGCATGAGAACGGCTCCTAGACCCACAGGACTAGCATCTACCACCACCTCGGTGCGTCTGTTGGGTTGGAAGTACGCCATGACCTTTTTGTCGATGAGTGCCTCCTTCACAGCATGGAATGCAGTGTCTTCTTTCGCGGTCCACGCCCACGGTTGTCCTGATTTTGTGAGGTTCCGGAGAGGCTCTGAGAGAGACGCCAGATTCGGAATGAATCGGCCACAATAAGTGGCCATGCCTAGGAAGATGCGGACTTCCGTGGGCGATGTGGGTCTCAGGGCAGCGAGTATGGCAGCTGCCTTCTTCGGGTCAACCTGGAGGCCATCTCGAGAGAAGATGTAACCGAAGAACTCCACCGACGCTTGGTAGAACGAGCACTTGGCTCGGTGGAGGGTAAGTCCATTTTCCGCAAGTCGTTGAAGGGTGTCTCAGAGATGCACGTGGTGCTCCTCTAGTGTTTTCGAGAACACCAGGATATCATCACTCAAGTTGATAACTCCTTGTAATCCTGTGAGTGTTTCCCTTATAGCGTTCTGAAACACTTTCGCTGCGGATGATACCCCAAAGCTCAGCCTCTTGTATCGTCGTAGACCCACATGAGTGGAGAATGTCGTGATATTCCTGCTGTCTGGGTGGAGTTCTATCTGGTGATAACCTGCGTTGAGGTCGAGTTTCGTGAACCACTTGGCCCCGTTGAGGTCTGCCACGATGTCATCCATGGTGGGCGTGAGATGTCGCTCTCGCTTCACGGCTTGGTTTGGAAGGCGCATGTCGACACATAGCCGAATGGCTCCAGGTTGCTTTGGCTTGGGGGCTACGACCAAGGGTGACACCCACGGGGTGGGGCCCGACACCTTTTCTATTACACCCAACTGCTCCAGCTTCCTTAACTCCTCCTCCACTTGGGGGCGTAGGTGGAACGGCACCCTCCTGTGCCTCAGAGCTGTGGGCTTGACCGTTGGATCAATGTGAAGTTTGAATAGCTTTCCCTTCAGGCACCCCAGCCCTTCGAATAGCATAGGACATTTTTTGAGGATATCTAGGGCGTGTAGGTCATGCACCTGGTTGGCGAAAAAGACCAGCTCCAGGTCTTCCGCCGTGTGGCAGCTGAGGAGTGTTCCTCGCTTTCCCTCGGTGACGTGAAACCGTGTGTGGAGGCGGTGCTCTTCACTGGCTACTTCAACTCCCATGACTCCTCGTAGGGGAAGTGGCTCCGTCCCACCATAGGTGTATATCTTTGACCTGGAGGGTGCGAGCGGAGGTCGCGGGGATAGTCGTTCATATTGCTCACTGTCCATAACATTCAATGACGCCCCAGTGTCTGAGCGCTGTGACTGAGGAGCCTGCCATTGTGATGGTGCACATGGGTGGAGGTCGACGTCTCGGACCCTCTCGACTCACAAACGATACTATGAAGACGTCATTGTCGTCCGCGTCTAAACCATAACCCGGCGGGGTGGCGTCCACTTGCTCCAACGGGTCTTCCAGCGTCAGTTGTCTAACTGCCGTTGACGGTCCACGCTGTCCCGTAGTGTTGGTTCTCTCTCTCCCTCCTCGACACACCTTCGCGAAATGGATGAGCTTTCCACACTGGGAGCAGGTCTTCCCCCTTGCAAAACATCGACCAGACGGCGGATGATCCAAGCCGCAGTTACCACATGCGCTCTTCAGTGGTGGTCTCCCATTACCTCATGGTGCCGCTGGTCGTCTTTGAATAGCGTCCACCCTCTCTTCTTTTATCACCGGAGGTCGAGAGGTTCCTGATTGAGTAGTGGGCCGGTTAAGAACCGCCTCCATCTCATCCGCCCGGGCGTTGGATAACTTGTGAGACCTTGCGAGCACTAGGATCTCGTCCAGAGTGATACCTGGTTGCCTGAGTATCAGGCGGCGCAGCGTCACCGATCGGCACCCTTGTATGACTTGAGCCCTAATTTCTTCCCTCTGGTCGTACAGCGTGCAGGAGCTCGCCAGTTTCCTCAGGCGGGCGTAGAAGACGTCTATGGTCTCGGCTTCCCCTTGTCTCGCTTGGCGGAGCTTGAATCGCTCAAAATCAGGGTTTATTCGAGGGTCAAAATGCCTGTTTAAAGCCGCCACCGCTTCATTGTAGTTGTCATCAGCCCCTGTGTTTGGCAGAGTTTCGAACAAGTCATATAGTTCCCCTCCTCCGTAACACATAAGTAGCGACCTTTTCACCCTACCATCTGTCTCTCTCATGCCCACAACATAATGATCCAGACGACCAATCCAAGATTTTCAACGTGCTGCCGCCGTGGCCGGATCTGCCAGTTCACTGAATTGGGGCAGGGGGGCTGCCGTGGCATGGCCTGGTTGCGGTGGCACGTGCAGAGGTGCCTGTAGTCGGACCTGTTGTTGTGTCGCAGGAGCACCAGCTCCATCTGGGTTGGGGACGCTCATGGCTGCTCAAGCGGAATGCCTCTGGGTGAGAGCGGCACCTACCGTGCTCGCAGGGGTGTAGCCGTGGTCAGGGCACGGCTGACACCCTCCCGTTGTCCACATCAGTGCTGTTGCACTTGCCAGTGCTTGATGGCTGGGCTTGTCTGGGTGCCCTGCGTGCGGTGGGCGCTGAGCAGGTAGAGACTTGCAATGTCTTTTTTCTCTTGCTGCTACCAGTGCTTGTTTGATGTTCAGGCCGTGTGACTGTGCTGCTGCCGCCAGGCAGACATCAGAGGCACATGAGGGTGCGGACGGGCTCTCCCTCCTGGGGCCGTAGGCTCGACCACGTGACAGTGGGAGCAACGTTCTCGGCCGGATCAGGCCCTTTCACACCGGGGCTGTAGGCTCAACCACGTGGCAGTGGGAGCGCTGTTCCCGGCCGGAGCGGGTGTGTGCGCATGCGACAGGCCTGGCCTCACCTGCGATACGCGGCACCGATCGCCGCCCACTCAGCCTCCTCCGCCTCCTGCTGGGCCGTCGCGGCCGATCAGGGCCCTCCGGTGCCTCTCAGTACGGGGTGGGCACCCGCCGGGACAGCACGCGCCGGGCTCTTCCCTTCAGGATGCGTCGCTGCTCCGGATACTGCGGCGGCGGCCACGCACCGTTCCCCTCGTCAATAGGGGAGGCTGCCGAACCAGGTGAGGGGCGGCAGAGGCGTGGGTAAGACCCGCCTCGTCGCCAATGTGGGATCCAGGCCTGGCTGGATTCGCGCTGCGCTGAGGCTAGGCCTCTTTCGTATGCCGCAGCAGTAACGGGGACACATACACAACTTGCATGTACGAGCCAAGACCCCAAGCGGTCTTGCGCTCCTTTATTTATGCCTTCGGGCGAGCCCGCCCTCCGGGTGGGTGTAGCAATGTTACAATGTATTGTGCGGGCTGGGTGGCACCGTCACTACACAATTGAGGGATTCCCGACATTGCTGGGTGACTCCAGCCTGCTGGCCTCAAACCGCAAGTATTAAAAAAGCACGCTGGGACATAATGAGGAGTGGGGTGTCAATGTTTAGGTGGAG
Source organism: Calotriton arnoldi (assembly GCA_963921515.1). NCBI lineage: Eukaryota > Metazoa > Chordata > Amphibia > Caudata > Salamandridae > Calotriton > Calotriton arnoldi. Next base: position 605,365 of record CAWUFW010001625.1, on the reverse strand, counting down.
GGCAGAGAGTGTAGCTCAAGGGCTGTACTCAGCCTTTGAAAAGAGCAAGCCCGGTGGACCGCGGAAGCGGCCCTGCCAGGTCTGGGTGCAGCTTGGGGGAAACCGAAGTGCTCCCGCTCACCACCTCTGGTCGCGGTGCCAAGTGATCACAGCCAACTGGGATTCTTGGGCAACATCCCCCCACTGTTGTACAGGGCTTATCAGCCACCATCAGCTACACCACGCAGGAGGCCTGCATGCCAAGCGCACACCCACAACTGCGAGAGCCCAGAATAATACAAGCAGTGAAAAGTTATGAAAAAAGCGGGTAACCTGTGAGGCAGTTGTGGTCTTGCTGGAGGAGCTAAAAGAGGCAGTAGTCAGTTCTCCTGCCTCTGAGACTAGCATGCTCGTGCCTCTCCCACCCCCCTGCCCCAGGCGGGCCCCAATGGGGGCGCTAACTGACCAGGAAGAAAGGTGGCGCTACCTACATCCTCGCCACACATTTTTATACCGGCTTATAAAGGCCAAATCTGCACAGAACAGCACATTGTGCTCCTTGAGTACTCATTAAACAAGTGCCCAACAAATCTGTGGCAACATGGTCTAAAGAAAAGTCCTCCCCCGGAAAAAACTCATAGAGCCTTCAGACAGCTTCCATATTACATCAGGGGCGCTCCCTCTCCAGGACTCTGACTTCGCTTCAAACCAATAAAGAAAACAGGACATAGCAGAGCACTAGCAAGAAGCTTAACGTATGGCTCCTCCAACTCCCACCAAGCCCAAACCCAAAAAGCTCGTCCCAAAAAAGCATTGGGGGCTGACCAGCAGGTCCTCCAAAAAGACCCATGCCCTAGGAGTCCAACCGCCTGTGCAAGGACTGATAAACTAATATTTTACTAATATTTCCGACAGGGATCCCCACCTACCAACCTCATTGGGCTCATGGGACTTTAACAGTTCATCATTTTCCTCATCGTCCTCACTCTGCATAGTCTCGGAGGGCACATTGGTATCAGGATTAAAACCCAGTAGGTCAAATTCTTGCCCTAGGCTACAATGGGATCCCTAGGGCAGCAAAGAGAACCTTGTTTTCGTTACTCAAGCAACCCTCTAGACAACTGCCCCAAAGACTGCAGTAACAGAGAGCGATAATCATTCTCCGAATCACTTGGGCATAGATAACTGGGGACTGGAAAGAGAAATCCCGTACAGTGAACAGCGCTCATGAGCAGTCACTGTGTAGTAAGTTGGCTCTCTATATACTATACCAAAATGAGGTATAGTGTGCAGAGTCCAGTGGGTGCCCAGAGGTTTTGCAGAGGCTAAAGTAGATAATCCTAATGCTCTCTTTTGTGGTAGTGTGGGCAAGCAGTTGGGCTTATCAGAGGGTAGTGTTAAGCATTTGCTGTATACAAAGTGTCAATAAATGAGATACACACTCGATGAATAAATCCCAGACCAATTTATAAAAATAATACTTGGTTATATTTATTTTACAGAACCACAGAACTTCGTCATAGGTGAATGTTTTTCAAAAGAAATACTTTTCAGTTTCAAAAATGGACACAGTGCAATTTTTGGACTTTGCAATATTAACCTATGGGAGGAAGAAAACATTCAACTTACATAGGGATATCATCGACTTACAAGACCAGCCTTTGGAAGTTAAGGTCAATATTGGGCAACGTTCAGTTCACAGCCAGCGGCACAGGGGCAGCCGGGTGCAAGTTCGAGGTCAGGCGCCCAATACAAATCAATGGGGATTGGGGGCAATCAGTCAGAGGCTGCTTACAAGTAAGTAGCAGCGGCTTGGTGGAGCCAATCTCCGGGGGTTGAAACCAGCACTGGACGGGGCCCAAAGCAGCACCAACACCAGCGGCACAGGGGTGGCCGAGTGCAGGGTGCCAACACCGCGTCGGGGGCCCAATGCAAGGCAATGGAGAACGATCAAATTGAACAAGGTCTGCAGACTCAGGCCAGGAGGCCAGTCAAAGGAAACCTACAGCTGCAGAGGTAAGTTGTGATTCTAGGGGACGTTAGGACACCTTTTGTCCTCTTCACCAAGGCCTAGGAGGGACGGGGGCAAGGGTGCCTTTTGGTGTCAGAACCGGCTTACCGTAGCAGGCCGCATGGGAGGAGGGGAGAGTCTCCGTGCAGAAGCTGCAGGTGACATTGAGGAGTCCGGGAGAGGTCAGTTCACGGTGGACTCGGCTCTGGAGTGCTGGGGAACCTTGCTGGGACCGGTGGGCCACTTGGACTCGGGCCGGAGGTGTTGGGTGCAGTGGTGGAACCGAGGCAGGCTTAGCGGTTCTTCAGGTCACAGAGTCCTTACTTTAAAGATGGTTGCTTGGTGAACAGGTCCGCTGTTCTCGGGAGTCTTGACCTCTATTGAAGGCAGTCAGTCCTCCCAGGGATTTGGAGGTCGCTGGGCTACAGGACCAGTTGTCTTTTGGTGCAGGATCGTCAAAGGCTGCAGGCAGGCCGGTAGGCCTGGGGCCAAGTCAGTTGGTCTTTGCAGTCTTCTCTGCTGGTGCGACTCTGTAGTGTCTGGCTCTTCTTAGGTCATCAGGAACTGAAGTTCAGGGCTTGGGGGGCCCATCTAAATACTACATTTAAGGGCGTTTAAAGGGAGTGCCAGGTCAGAGCCAATGGGCTACTTACCTTAAGGGGGTGACTAGACCCTCTAAATGCTCACCCCTCATGGAGGGTGGGCATATCCCTGATCCGGATTAAAGGAGTCCCACCATCTGCAAGATGGTAGGCACTGAAAAGTGTACTTCACCTCGCCTCCAGCACCTGAGGGGTGGAGTTGGCTGAGGGGGGCACTTCTCCTATTCTTCCTATGTTTTCCCTCCTGTCCTCCAGCCAAAAAGGGTGAGGACAGGAAAGGGGCCTGCTCCCTCTAACAGGACAGGCTGGGGTCACAATTCAAAGGCAGCAAGGCCTTCGAAGCTCCCCGCCACAGATGGCTCTACCTGACCAGAGGGAGGTGTGAACATCTCCACTCAGGAAAGGCATTGTTCTCGGCCTCAGAGTACACAGGCACTCTCCCCATGAGGTCAGAACACTGTCTGGTGGTAGCAGGCTGGCTCAGGCTAGTCGGTGAGTACATTTAAGGATAGGTAGGTTTCAGGGGACCCCTCCAAGGGGTCCTCTGTGTGCAATCTTTAATAAATCTGACACTGGAATCCGTGCAGGTTTATTATGCTGAGATATTTGGTACCAAACATCCCATATTTCAGTGAAGCCATCGTGGAGCTGGGGAACTTGTAATGATGAGTATTCAACCCAGGTACTTATTATGGCTTCCCTGGTCACTTACAATATCCAGGAATTGACAAGGCTATTGCAGGGACATATCTGCATAGCAGATATGCCCTCACAGGAGATATAGTTCACCCTGCCTTAGGGCCAAGGCCTACTAGAGGGGTGTCTTACCTATATCTCATGCAGTGTCTGTGGGCATGGCACACAGTGATTGTACCATGTCAACTCTTCAGTTTTGTCTACACCAAGACACCCTGGCTGCAGTGGGAGTGTGCATGTGCTTGGTGAGGGGTCCCTTAGGGTGGCACAATTCTTGCTGCAGCCCTTAGGGACCCTCTTTAACCACAAGGCCCTTGGTACCAGGGGTACCTTTTATAAGGGACTTATATGTGAGCTAAAGTGGTGACAATTGTGGTATAGTTTTAGGGACCGAACACTGGTACTGGGAACCTGGTTAGCAGGGACCCGGTACTCTACCGTCAAAGTTGCATCAAAAGCCAGGCAAAAAGTGTGTGTGTGGGGGGGGGGGGTATTGCAACAGAAATCCACTTTCCTACAAACGGTGATCGCGCAAGTCCACAGTAGCGAGACCCACCCTCTTCTCGGGCTATATTACCATAAACCGAGCCATCAAAAACTGCTCCAGAGGCAGACTCAGCTCAATCCCCTTCAAAAAGCCTAGAAGGGAAGGTATATCCGATGCACCAAGGAGTACCAGTTTCCCCTTCTGCAGGGCCTCCTAGCCCTACACTGGCCTCCCTGTCCTCCATTAGCATCAAGCAAGATACAATCGCCAGGGCACTCCTATGGCAATCGCAAAATATGGAGCTTCAGATAGACCTAACCCAATCCATCGCCTCCAGCTTTATGGACATAGGACTCAGGCTAGATACACTGGAAAATCTCTTTGGGAAAGCAGGGGTGGATCAACTCTGCTCATGCTTCCTGCTGCTTGATAAACTAAGCTGTCTACCGGAGATACTCTGGTCTCTTGTGGACAGTGTAAAGATTTCGGCCGCGCCCTGGAAAAAAATTCTAGTGCTTCCTTGCCAAACCAAACTCTTACACCCAACCCAATCATCACCAACGACTTCTCTTCCCCAGATGTGGTAATACTGGCCTCGCTGGGGCCCGAACAGAGGACCCATTGTTCATTAAATTAGCCCGCTCACACCTTGGCCAGTACTGCGGCCCAGCCACCTCTAAGCTCGACCGGCAGAAGAGCACAAGTTCAATCGCCTGAATCGCCAGTCACATCAAGCAAACTTTCAAGAAGAGTGAAAAAACTAATTGAAAAAATAGACAAAAAAACATTGCCTCACAAAACCGAGATCCCTGATCACAGGACCTAACGGCGTCTCACATGCGGACCAAGAGGACGGGTCCACTAAGCTCTTCTCCATATTGAATACAGACCCTAAATTAAGCAGGGGGCACATGGTAGGCACAAGCCCGCAAACCGGCATGTAAAATTCATCAAGCACTTCTGCTCCCCCTGAGACGGCACCATCCGGACCACAAAAAGCAGCCGCTGCTCCGATTTCCACCAATGGGCGTGGAAAACCATTAAAAAAGTGACTTCTCCACACCAACAGTTAGCACCTATCCACCTGGGGTCACATTGATTTCTATATCCACATTTGAAACATCAATGGCATATAAGGAATCCCAGGAAGGTACTGGTGCACTCAGCGGCATACTAGACACAACGGAATATAAATCACACAGGATGGGAGGGGCTGCGCACAGAGACTGTTTCTATGAGCCCACCCTCTGCATTAAACAAACCCACAGCGGACACATTTGTGATCAATGGTGCGCAGCCTTCAAACGGGCATGGGATGAGTGTGCCTCTATTCTTAACTGCCCCCAGGGCACAAACAACAGAATCAAGTACTAAAACAATACATCCTCCCTCAGATGCAGCTGTTAGGGTATCTTTCACCAAAGGCCCCCTCGCCCTTCTGTCCATTCAAGTAGCATCCAAAATACCTACTGTCCTATTGTACCCAGCCGTCAAGCACAAACAAATATACGGTATGGGCTGAGCAACGATAATTTGGATCACGCCCATCTAAACAGTGGGTCAATCCTACACCCAGTGAAAACAGAGAGT